>NNCF01134727.1:0-14726 GCA_002313205.1 Laupala kohalensis
TGCAGGTAATGCCAGACTCAGCTCGTGGCCCCGTGCTTGCGAAACACGTACTTACTAGATGTAAGTCCCCTGGGGGGACCTTAATACACCTACAGAGGATGTGCACATTACGATTATGTGGGGCATACTCAACGCTTTCGACTGATGACTTTCGACAGATATTTGTTATCTTACCAATTGACATGTGCTTGAAAAATTGTATTAAGCTTCAGTATCCACTCTATCTCCGGAAGTAATAAGATATCGAAATGCTGTTTGAGGATTAATTTGTCGCTAATTTGTTCATATGGTACGCAAGAACGAAATTGGTCGTTCCTCCAGTTTGCTAGAAGGTGATGGTCCAGCATTCTGACATCAGGAAGCAATTGATACATCGAAGTTATGTTTGGTGAATAATATGTTTCGCATATGTTGCACACAAAAAATCGTGGGGCCNCGCATATGTTGCACACAAAGAATCGTGGGGCCTATTTGAACTGTAAATGAGTAATGTTGCTTGACCAAAAATCAATTTAGTAAGAGAAGGTTTTAATGTGATATTTCATATATGATTGAAAAAATTAGGTAATTATAAAGTTAACTGACAAAAATAGAAATAAAAATGGTGTTGGCGAATGGGAGAATAACTCTTCTAGAAGGTTAACATTTGAACCTATCTAGTATTTACTGAATTGAGTACAGAACATGAATTAGGACACACGTCAAAATCGCGTGGATTTTTTCACGATTCCAAAACGGGATCTTCTAAATTCCATCAGGATAAGTATTCTGAGAGAATGGAACAATGTGTGGTTGGTAGTTGAAGGGAACAAACTCCGACTTATCAAATCTTCTGTTAAGTCATGGAGCAGTTCCTGTAGTTCAGCCTGGCTTGCTAACCCGCCTGCGCATAGGACATTGTCTTTTCACTCATCATTACCTCTTGCTACTTGATGTTGAACCCGTTTGTGAGGAGTGTAGTTCTTCTCTGACAGTGCAGCAGCTACTAAGTGATTGTAGAAATTACACCAGAATGCGGAGACAAATTGGTCTGGCTGCAAATTTACCAACTATTTTGGGAAATGAAACGGATGATGTTATAAAAACTATTGTATTTTATAAGTAGATCGGGGCTTCTCCCACAAGTTCTCGGGAGGGTTTTTTAATTTGCCTTCTTCTTTCCTTTTACGCTTCTTTTCCGTAATTTGAAAATTATAATTATTAGAATGTTTTTTCCTTTTTATGATTAATGTGTTCGGCAATTGTTTCCTTTTCTTTTTTTTTCACTTTGTATTTAGATATTTGTTATATTCAGGAGGGTTTTAATGAGTATTTTCGATGTATTCGGCGAGTCTCTCGCACGAGGAAGAGTCTTTAGGGTTCTTTTCTATGGTGCGAAACTGCATTTACCTTGCCGTTGACGAACCCTAAAGCCCCACAATATATAGAAAATGCGCGTAGACAATGTTCCTGAAATATGAGAAATTCAGCATTATATTTCCACCTATGTCGCTTTTCTCTTGATTAAGGTCTCTACAGGGCACTGTTCTCGTAGGGGCGTCCAGTGATCTGGTGGGATCTGGTCTGGATCTGGTGATCTCTATTTTGGATGCATTTTCGGGTCAGCGGTCCTGGATTGGAACTGGGTTTATTGCTGATTAGTCTTGTTATGACTTCTAAAAGCTTACATTAACTTCGACGAATGTTGAATATTGTTTATTATATTTTTATATATTGGAGATATTAGAAATGGATATGATAGAACCTAGTTCGATGTATAAGATGCGTCCTGTAATAAAACTGGCGGAAGAAATAGAGCTTCCCAAGTGCATGTATAGAATGAAAATCATTCAGATATCTCATTGTATTGTTGACCAACAGAAAATTCAAATTAAGTTACCACTAAGAACGGAAGATAAGGTGAGTTGTCTGGATTTGATAATGATTTTAAATGATGCAATCATTAAACTTTTCAATGTTAATGTCAGTGTTAGTCAATGTCAATGTTAATCCCGAGTTTCTTTTATATTCACCCTACTGAATGAAAATATGTTTGGAAAGGAGATTCTTAAATGACAACTACCGTATTTTCCAATATGTAAGAAATATGTTGCGGATGTTACTCACATTCTAGTGTTACTTCTTTTTCGTAGGAACCAAATAAAGAAATTGATACCTTGGAAGATCGTCAAGAAGCAATACTTGCTCAGTTATTGCATCTGAAGCAACAGCTGCACAGTTTGAGGGTGCAACTTAAAAATCCCCCTGAATTGTTTTGTACTCCTCAAGATCATTGTAGTGATGTGGTATGGTATTAATAATAGGAAACAATTGAGATACTATTCTGTAAAATTATATATGTTATAACTTCATTGTGAACTTATTTACAGTGTGGATGGTTTGATGAAGTGGTGGTGAAGGCTGATCCCAATAGTCCACCGTACTCTATATTAGCCTTTGATAATATGTTGAAAAATGTAATGAACATACGTTGTAGTGTTCATTCTGGTACCCAACATCTTCATGATAACTTAAAACATTTTGAAAGAAAGGCCACCTCCCCTTTATTTAATATTTTACTTGTATGGAAAACAGGTGAGTGAGTGATGTCTATTTTTGAACTGAGTGTTTTATAATTTTGATCAGTGTTTTTTTCTATATTTGTTCACTATTATTTATTTCTTTTTCAGCCCATGAAACTGAATTTCTAGTTAGCCCTACAAAGCATTCTGTTATTAAGGCCGAGGTCAATTTGTTAAGATTTTTAAGCCGATGTGGACCACTTTCATTGAATTATGAATCGTATGACAATCCTGTGACTGCATGTATAGCTGACGATCTCCTCGACTCTTGCCACATATTAAGTAAAGAGAGATTTTTGAAGGCTAGAACATGCCTTTTCAAAACCTTCACTGCTCATCTCAAGAAGCACATGTTCTTAATGGGAAATACTGTCTCTGTTGTGGACATTGCCTTATGGTCTACATTGAAACAATTGAACATACTTTCAAAAAATGGTAAAGATATCCCACCAAGTATCAATACATGGTTTATTAATTGCAATAAGATTTTTGGGACAAATATCCCCTAAAAAGACCTCAATAAATTTACTTTTGTGCCAGTTCATTCGAATCTTTTATTGAATTTTAGATCATACTGTCAGCATATTATTTCCTGACAATGTAACATTATTATTTTTGTACTTTCAGTTTTGAGTACATGTCATATTTAATGTTGTTTTATGGATCCTTTCTGCATTTTGAAAGTTCACAATTATGCTCCAAATATTTTTTTATGAAGCCAGTGGCACAAAGGATTTGCTTTTTAGGATTATACCCATTAATAATGATATTAATATTTTTGAGAAGCTATGGTAACAGATAGGAACAACCAAGTCCATATCTCCTATCTGATATTTTTCAACGAGGGAGGCAAATATAGTTTTAAAAATGGCTGTTTAATAAGCATTTGGCTAAATTATGCTTGGTATATGTTTTTTTAGGGAATATAGATGAAATGAGTTCTTTCTTGGTCATATTTATCAGATAACTGCTAAAGCAGTCATCTGCTTCTTTGAATGTCAAATTCTGACATAATGCTTCTTGTAATAGAGTTAACCAATACTTAAAAAAGTTTTCTCAAACTAAATGGAATAAAGTTTGGTATTTTGCATTGGTTCATTTACTTTGTCTTCATTTTTATTTTATGTGATAGTGTAATGTTGTTAATCAGTTTCATTTCTTTCTTATGTACTTGACCAGATCATCATTTTCTGTAGAAGCTTAAATTTTATTTTTTTTATTACTATTAACATAGTTAATAGCAAGGTTTCCCCCAGGGGACTTACATCTAGTAAGTACGTGTTTGGCGAACACGGGGTCGCGAGCTGAGTCTGGCATTGCTCCCACTTACTTGTGCCATGCTCCTTCCTTTCTCTTTTCTGACCTCCCTTGGTCACCTCTTGTTCTTTTCGATCCCGACGCTATTAGGGCTAGGGTATCTTTCATTTTCCTCTTTCCTCTTCTTTTTTTTTTTAATGTTTCTAGTAAAAGTCATGTGATATGTTGGAATTTGTGTTTAGAGTTGTAATGCAGGAGGGTTTTTAGTGGGTATGGCTGAGTCTTTCGGCGAGTCCCACATGCGGGGAGAGTCATGTCGGCTCTCCCTAGTGCGTAACTGCATTTTCCCTACTTGTACAAGTTTTAAGGGCTCTAATGACCTCGCTGTTGACGAGCCCTAAAGCCCCACAAAAAAAAAAAAAAAAAAAAGCAAGGTTTCCCACAAAAATGTTTCGAGTGGTGACAGGAGAGATGACATGGCATAGAAGGAGTAAACCTGTTAAAGAAAAGAATTTTTGTAAACACTAATTAATACACAATTATATTCTGGAGTATCAAAGAATGTTAGCATTAACCAACAACTTTATAATTTGTTAGTTTTTTAATTGGTAAACACTTAATTTAGTGTGGCAATATTAGATAATACATTTCCAGTCATTCTAAAACATCTGATGCAACTATTATTTCTTAGTGATGCAGGTTGATTTAAAGTTAATAAGTCAAATGGTGCAAATTTGAATGTAATTTTATCAATTTGCCAAAGGAAAAGAAAAAAGGAACTGTTTTTTCATTCAGGTTCGGACTGGCTCCCTGGCCCATGGGCCAGTGCGCCCTCTCAAAAAGAGATAAATGTGCCCTTGGAGGAGAATAAGTGCACCCTCTATTCAAAATAAAATATTAAAAATTCTTAAAAGAAAAATGTTGACCACGAAGCATTTAATGAAGGTGCTGATAAGAAAGGGTGATGGTGAAAAAACACATTGTGAGCAGCACCTCGAAGGGCAAAAAAGATGTCGCATTCATGCATGTCTATTTGGGAAATGTTTTGAGTCAATGTAAGAGGTGTAGCAAACTATTGGAAGATTGTCCAAGTTCATTTAATGATGAAACATGTGAGAGATCCGGGATACTTCACTTATCCATGTTTCTGGTCTATTTTCTCTGTCCCTCTGCTGGCGATGATATTCAGTCGTATGTTACAGTTCCCAGACACATTGTAAAGCTGATGAGCACAATTCTTCAAATGTAGATAGTAAAATCCTAGAAGGTAGCTGGCTACCTCCCTCACTGTCACCACTTCCTTGTCCTGAGACATCTTTACCCAGAGATGCTTTCTAACACATCACATATCACCACTATTGTAAGAAAAATGATTCCAAACAACAAACCAGCAATGTCCTTTTATTTTGTAAGGAGATAAATACACTACTCTTATCTATATCAATATTGAATGATTGAAAATGGTTGTGGTTTGGTATCACTTTTCTTAAAAAATTTGTGCAGAATCAAAAAATTAACCAATTTTTGTTTTACACTTGCACAGTAAAAAAGTAATGTACAATGAAGATCATCCAGTAAGTGATATATTCCAGTCGCCAAGAGTAAGGATATTGTGTGAGTGATAGGTGATGTGTCAGAGAGCATCTCCGAGTCAAGATGTCAGAAAGAGGAAGTGGTGACAGAGGGATATAGTCAGCCACCTGATATTTTACATTTGTAAAATATCATCATTTTAGTTTGAACATCTTACTCAAGGACTCATGACTAAGGCAGGTATATTCAGTTTGTTGTTTGTAAGTATTGAATGTGGTACAGTACATTGTTTCAGTTTGGTAAAAGTGATATTTTTTCCTTCCTGGCAAGGCTGATTCACCATACTATTTGCAAATAAAAGTGACATTTGGCAGCTTAGGACACTTCCTTGAACTCTGCCAGTCCCTTCAATCCTGATCAGCTCTTCGTTCAGCCTCTCCAGGGTTATGCTCTTGGTTTCCTACTGGACCCAAAAAATTAATGTTACTTTTTTATTTCATGTTTTAATACCATTTTAATATTATTTTAGAAGAATGTGGATCTATACACTAAATAATTATGATGAAATTAAGGGTTTACGTCAGGTTCTTTCTTCCATTTTCGATTGAAACTATCCTTTTTAATTTTATCGTTATTATATTGTATTTGGACTCGCAGTTTAATTATGGGATATAAATATTACATCGTGTAATGACCTATATATAAATGTCTGGACAATTGTTTTAACTCTATGGTACATTTTGTTTGAGGAACACCCAAAATTAATTAAATATTCACTCTTCAAAAGTATGTCAGATTTTCTTCAAAAGATTATTGCATCAATTACTGTATATTTTTTTGAAAAATTTTGTCATTTGTATTTATAATTTTTACAACTCCATCAATTACTGGGTAAGGAGTGGATCCTTTTTCAAATATGTATCATGGGATCAAAAATTTGCTGTCGTTTGTTGAAGTATGGCAACACTTATCTTCAAATCTGACAGAAAACGATCCTTTTTTCTGAGAAGACAGTCAATGAGAACTGAATTGAAAGACAAAAAAAAAAAAAAAGTTGTGTTGTAAAGAAAACTGACCTTGTAGAATGAGTGTCAAATTCTTGTATAAATTAATATATGAAAAAAATTTGTACTTTGTAATGTGCCCAAAACTAAATTAAGTTTACAAGTATGTATTAACAATTCCATTAACTGAAGTAAGTTCTGAGCACACCTTTTCTAAATAAAAATTCACAAAGACGATGCTAAGTATAATCTCAAATGAATTTGGGGTCTTTTCTTATCATGAAAGATAACTGCTGACTGAAAAAGACAATAGAGTGATAACTAACTCGTATGTGTGAACAAAATGGATTGATGAATCGCTTATTGGCTGTTTAGAATAACCATAGGTATTAAAAATAAATCACTACATCTATTTGTATTGTGTGCTTTCTCAAGGGATGTGCTTTTCTGCAGCCTTGTGTTGAGTCTGTCTGACCCTAGTTTCATTTCAGAATGTAACTTAATCTCAAATAACTAAATATCAAAATGAACCTTTTAATGTCTACCCTTACAGTATAAGACTTTGAAACTGACTACCCCAGGGGACTTACATCTAGTAAGTACGTGTTTGGCGAACACGGGGCCCCGAGCTGAGTCTGGCATTGCTTCCGCTTACTTGTGCCATGCTCCTTCCTTTATCTATTCTGACCTCCCTTGGTCACCTCTTGTTCCTTTCGATCCCGACGCTATTAGAGCTAGGGTATCTTTCATTTTCCTCTTCTTCTCTTTCCTCTATTTCTTCTTCTTCCCCTCCCCCCAGGGGGCTTACATCTGGTAAGTACGTGTTTGGCGAACACGGGGCCCCGAGCCGAGTCTGGCATTGCTTCCACTTACTTGTGCCATGCTCCTTCCTTTATCTATACTTACCTCCCTTGTCTCACCTCTTGTTCCTTTCGATCACGACGCTATTAGAGCTAGGGTCTTTCATTTTCCTCTTCTTCTCTTTCCTCTATTTCTTCTTTTCCTCCACCCAGGGCGCTTACGTCTGGTAGGTGTGTGTTTGGCTAACGCGGGGCCCCGAGCTGGGTCTGGCATTGCTTGTGCCGGGCTCCTTTCTTTCTCTTTCCTGACCTTCCTTGGTCGCCTCTTGTTCTTTTCGATCCCGACGCTATTGGGGCTAGGGTATCTTTCATTTTCCCCTTCTCTTTCTTCTTCTTCTCCTCCTTTCCCCCGCAGGGAACTCAGTTTCGAGTGAGTATGGTCTTGGCGAACCCACGGCCCCGAGCTGGGGACTGGTATTGCGCCACCAGTCCTCGGACACCATAAGCTTTGGACATGCTTCAGCGACCAATGACATACATCGATGGTGGAAAGTTACATGTTTTGAACGGCGGAGATCTTGCCTTCATTGGCCGGGTCGCGAGGAAGGATTAAACCTCTATAAAAAACCCTCAACCTCAAGGTGTGTTACGCGCCGATGAGGTGAATGGGTGTTGAGGACAAACACTCTAGCGTATCAACCTCTGGGGCAACTGCCGCACCTCAGTTGAGCAAGGCTTAGTGCCGTGATGCGGGGGCTCCACGTCACCGGACATTTATTTCCTCCGCACTCGGACAAAATGACATACATCGATTCCCCTGCCTTGCGGAGTGGGCGAGCCGCAGGGTAAGTATTACGCCTCAGGATCTTCGAAGCGGCCGAGGGGTGCCAGCCCTCCCGCTTCACAAGATACAAAGGAAAAGTTACAGAGCATTCCTTACAAGAATGTTTTTATCATAATGAAAAGGAAGGAAGGAACTTCGGAAAAAGTTTCTCCCTTTTACATTTACAAAGGACTGCAAGGAATATATGGTACATTGAAGAATATCAAAAGGTTACGGAATGGTACCATGTTGGAAACCAACTCCAACAAACAGGCCCTAACACTGTTAAAGTGTGAAATGTTGGGAGAGTTCCCTGTGACGTGCGAGCTCCATGCTGCGCTTAATCGCAGCAAGGGGGTCGTAAGTTGCAGGGATATTATGGATATGTCAACTGAAGACCAAGTTGCGGAATGGGAGGCTAACCACGTAGTTGAGGTCAGTCAGATCATGAGGAAGGTTAATGGTGTTCTACAGAAGACCAGTTCCTTCGTCTTGACTTTTGACTGGCCCCAACTCTCAAAGCATATTAAAGCTGGATGGCTTAACCTGCCGGTGCGACCCTTTATTCCAAATCCTCTGCGCTGTTTCAAGTGCCAGAGGTTTGGACATACAACGACATCTTGTAAGGGCCGTGAAACATGCGGTAAGGAAGCACACGAACCCGGCGTCTCATGCCCGGAGCCTGCTAAGTGTATTAATTGCACAGGCAGCCACCCGGTGTGGAGCAGTGAGTGTGTCGCCTTTCTCGTAGAGAAAAAGATACAAGAGATCAAGACTACGGAGAAGATCCCGTACGGTGAAGCTCCGAAGAAATACAGGGCTTTATACCCTGTATTTTCTACCAGTTACTCCACCGCAGCCAAGACTCCTGTAATCAAAAAGAACGTGTCAATCCAGGCCGATTTCACTGACGTGTCTACGACAACGTCGTGCAAATGCGGCAAGAAATATCCAAGAAACTCCCGTCAAGCCCAAGACTCCACACCCCGTCCACCTAATACACAGACGAAGACCAGTGTACCACATATTTCTTCAAATATTAAACAATCAAAAACCAAGCAGGGTTCGAAGGCTAAATCCCTGAACCTTGTTGACTTCATAAAATCGAAGCAAACAACATCCAAGAAGTCCGGGAGACGAATGAAGAATGTCTCTGTTCTTCCTACCTCCGAGTCGGAATGTGCATTGTCCGACGGTGACGCGGAAATGCACATTCAAGAGCCTGACCCCGGAGGTTCCAAAAAGTAATGGCTTCCATACTTCAGTGGAACCTTAATGGTTATAGAACTCAACGTGAAGAGTTACAACTCTTAGCGCGTCGTAATCCGATCTGTATTTGCCTACAAGAGACACACCTTTCACCAGAACACTCACCCTCTCTGCGAGGATACAGCAGCAGGATACAGAAAAGTCTTCATTTTTTTTCGTGTATGTGCATAGACATCGTATCTGAGTTGAGACACGTATACTATATAGACGTATCTGATTCGACATTTGGATTTTTTTTCGTGTATGTGCATAGACATCGTAAGATGCTCCCGCAGAGCCAAAAACGTCAGCGAAACCCAGTTCTTCTACTTCAACACAGAAAAAAACCAGCAGTGTGAAAATATTTCCAAGTGCCAAGAAAGAAACAAAGAAATAGCAGGGTTCCATGGCTAAATAACTGACCTCTACCGATTTTTTAAAATAAAAAACAACACCGTCCAACAAGTCGCGGAGTCGAAAAAAAAACGTCTCTGCCCTACTTTCCTCCGAGGTCGGATTGTGCAGTCCGACGGTGACGCGGAAATGTACATTAAGGAATCCGACCCAGGAGGTTCTAAATCGTAATGTCATCCATACTTCAGTGGAATCTTAATGGCTATAGAACTCAACGTGAAGAGTTGCCATTAAGGTTCCTTAATGCGTCGCAATCCGATCTGTATTTGTCTGCAAGAGGCCCACCTATTACCAGAACACTCTCCCTCTCTGCGGAGATACATCAACTTCAGATATGACGACACCACGGGAGATCGAGCAAGAGGTGGAGTTGCCGTGTTTGTTAGAAACACAATCCTCTGCTCACCTGTTCTCCTACAAACCCACATCCAGGCTATAGCAGTCAAAATTCACAGTGTATCATCTATGACCGTGTGTTCTATATATCTTCCTCTGATTCGAGATTTCTCGGAGACTTCCCTCAGAGATTTAATTCATCAGCTCCCTCGACCATTCCTCCTGCTTGGAGATTTCAACGCCCACAGTGTACTGTGGGGCTCGTCGAGCGATTGCCCCAGGGGCAGACTGCTGAATTGTCTCTTTGAGGGAGAAGATTTATGCTTAATGAACACCGGGGAAATGAACCACTATGCATTTGCCACTGGGTCATGGACTGCTATATACCTATCAATTTGCTCTCCTGAAGTTGCTGATATCTTTCAATGGAAGGTAGAAGATGATCTGCATGGTAGCGACCATCATCCTATCTGGTTGTCGTTGCAGGAACGTGCGACTATTTCCGAATGCAAGCCACAAATGGATTCTCAGTAAGGCTAATTGGACGGAGTACCGTTCTCTGTCTGTCTTCAGAGAAACGGGTAGTGTCCAAGAGAGGGTCGACCATCTGACCCAGGTGATTCATCACGCCGCTGATGAATCCATTCCGAAAACATCTATATTTCCGCGAAGACCTCATGTCCCCTGGTGGAACGACGCATGTCGATCTGCCATTCGGNTTAAGGCTAGTTCATCTCCGGAAAACCTCGCCGCATATCGGATTGCTAGAGCAAAAGCGCGCAGAACTATCAAAGAATCCAGATCCACCTGGAAAGAGTTTCTAAGCACCATTAAGAGAACAACATCGTCCACTAAAGTATGGGAGTCCATCCGAAAGATATCTGGAAGGTATTCTCGAGTCCCAATATGTGGACTCAATTATCAGGGTCGGGTTCTCACCAACAGAGAAATGGCAACAGCAATGGCTATTTTGCTGACCTAACATCTACAGCAAACTGCGATCCTGATTTCGCGAGAAAAAGGGAAACAGCAGAGAGCACATCTTTTGATTCGTTCTACCAACTGGGAACCCTACAACTCTTTCTTCTGTATGTGGGAACTTGAGTCAGCTCTAGCGGCAGCCCACAACACTGCTCCTGGCCCTGATTCAATGGGGGCACTTTCTTGCTAGAACCCAAAGTTGATAGTCTCGCCAATTCCTTCACTCCAATCATGTACTTTTTGGTGAAGAGTGGGTCTGATGGCAGGCTCAAATAGATCCACCGGCCCGCGAGGCGGTGCACCCTCTCTTATAAATAAACTAATACAAATTCTGAAACGACAAACAAGATACCACTAGGCGCTGATGAGAAAGTGTGAAGACATCGGGAGCAGGGCAATTAAAACGTCGCACTGACGCAAGTGTTCGACAAGTTAAATATGTCAACACAAAAGGTGTATCCTATGATTCGAAGATCGTTCAAGTTAATTTCATGATAAACATGAAAGATACCCGTGATATTTTGCTCATCCACGTTTCCGGTTGGTATCATCTTTCCATCTGCTGGTGGCGATGTTCTGTCGTATGTTACGGTACCGAGACGCATTGTAAAACTGATGTGTCCACGAGGGAGGGGGTCGTGACCCAGTGTCATTGAAATTTTTTGTTCGGCGGGGGGGGTGTCGAAAAATGGAGGTTTTTTGGAAGTTTAGGATACTTCATAATTCAATAAAAATACTTTTAAACATAGCATATATTAAAATAAAAATTATAACGATGTATTAATTTTTAAACTTAACGAACATTTTAATATGATAAATAAATTCAATTCATTTTCGAAATTGATGAATAATTGTAAAAAGTCATGCCGTACAGAAATCTAGACCACTAAGCAGACGCGTGAATGGGTCGGGGGATCAGCTCGTGTTTATCAAAAGGCGACAGTAGATATTGTAAGCCGTAGGGCGGATTCACATGTCCGATACTCGTGGTACCGCGCATATCTATCGGAAGGGAAAATTGCATGCAATCGTTCACATGGCGTTAACGCTGAAAGTTGCAGTTGTGTAACAAGACTGCGTTTTTATTGGTCCTCTGGCTCGCCCATACCCCCATTCAAATATCCGGTGCAATGCAATGACATCAAAATAGGCCTACCCATATTTCGCGGCAAAAAGTGAAATTTGGTGATATAACAACTTTTTTACAACTAATGTTCTTCCACTAAGCCATTTATTTTGTTCATAAAGTACTTAAAGTCTTTTCTCAAGTTTAAAAAATCCTTTTAATCTTGCAAATGATTGTGAGGAGTTTAAATGTGTTTGTATATTTTGAAAACTTTTATTTTAACCATTCTTTTCTCTTAGTACAATTGTAAGTCAAACTCCCTGAACAGGTCCCGAAGGGCTCAAAGGGTTCGCGGATGGTAGAGCCCCGCAATTACTTGACCTCGGCACTGGAAGATGTTAGCATCTCGCTCCGACCGGTTTGACCTCAGTATAGACCCAGGTACTCATTTGACAGCAGGCTGGGTAGACCTGGGAATCAGTCTGGATGTTGAGGTGTGATGGAAAATCCCCATCTCACCGGGGATCCAAACCCGACCATCCAGCCAGCAACTCAGCGCTCTACCCACGCTGACTCCAGATTAGTACAAGATGACACAGAAAAACGAGAACTTTTGAGGTGCGTGGTGGCAACCATGTACAGTTGGCAGCATTACGGAAGGGGGACTGAGCTGTAAACAATCACGCCATTTAGTAATAATAAGGGAGTGGAACGGTAGACAGTGCTTTCGCGATAAAAATGTTTTACAAAACTGACGATAGTTTGGAAGGTGCGCAGAGGGAGTTCCGTCGCTTTTTCAAATTAGGGCGTCATGGTCGCGTTCCTTCAAAACACGCGATAAAAACTTGGGTTCAAAACTAAAGAGACTGAATCTGCTCTGAAAAAAAGATTGATAGGACGACCGAGAAGTGTTCGTACTCAACGGAATATCGAAACTACGCGTTCAATCTTACAGAACCCACGGCGTTCAGTTCGTAAGCTAGCCCCCACCACCCGTTCAACTGGTTGCTCGCGTAATGAGTGTTGACGTTGGCGGCAAGCACATGGTCTTCATGTGACGACTGCGACTAATTGAAGCTACTCGAGCTCTGCTTGGTGTTGATTTGTGGGTGTTTTAATTCGAATCACTCATTTAGAATTGCTGGTTCTGAGTTTCCACTGCAGGTTAATTGTTTGTAGGCTTCTGCAGAATATGGCAGCGGGTACTCGATGAAAATTATACGATGTAAAACGAGGAAAAGGGAGGGGTGTTGAGCGCAATTTTGACGATAGTTCTCGGCCTTCCCCGTGGTTCGCTGGGGTGGATCTATGGTAACTATTGGGCTTATGGGAGTGAACTATCTGTACCTTCTATAATCTGTGTCCCGATAGTTTTCGCCGAATTCTCCGTTTTTATTTAAATTTTCATCCGTACAAGCTGCAAATTGAGCAAAAACTGAAGGAAAACGATCACCAGTTGCGATTACAATTCTGTCAGCAAATTATGACCAATATAAACGATGACTGAATTTCTGGACAAGCTGTGGATGTCAGATGAGGCCCATTTCCATCTTATCGGTTATGTGAACAAGCAGAACTCGTTACTGGGCAGATAGCAACCCTAAAGAAGTTCATGAACGCCCTTTACATGCCAGCAAGGTCACAGTATGGTGTGCAATTTCGTCGCACGGGTCATTGGTCTTTACTTTTTCGAAAATGAAGACCGGATCACAGTGACTGTCACTTCGGATCGGTATGTTGAGATGTTGCAAACTTTTGTTGCACCTGCAGTGAAAAATTTCCCATAACTTCACGAAACCTGGTATCAGCAGGATGGTGCGACATCACACTGCAAGGCAATCAATTGCAGTTGTGCGAGAATCTTATATGGTAATCGTGTCATCTCAAGATTCGGTGACATTCCTTGGCCCCCAAGATCACCGGATTCATCCGCGTGTGATTTTTTCAAGAGTCGGGTCTACACTGGATGAATTGAAACAAAGAATTGAAGACGAAATTTGTGGTATCCCAGCTAAGATGTTGCAGCGATCAATGGGGAACCTGAACAACAGAAATGAAGAATGTATACGTAGACAAGGACGCCATCTGCAGGACGTAATTTTCAGAAATTGATCATTTGGATTGTTGTTTCTTAAAAGGCAAGTTATAGTGTTTCAATTACTGTCGATGAAAATTTTTGTTGCAAGTATTCTATTTTTATTTGTTTGACAAAAGTTCCCGTTTTTCTGTCACCTTGTACAAGTAGGTTAAATAAAATGTGATTAGTAAATAAGACCAAGTTTCTCTTTGTCTCTTGAATTTAATGTAGTAAATAATGTAACTGCACTTAGGGTAGTACGAGAATAAAATTTCAGTGCTATATACGAGACAAATTTGTTTTTTTTTGTTTTTGATGTTTTTGATACGAGACAAAATGTTATGCCGTGAATAGTTCAGGTTCATTTTAGTTCAATACATCTCGCTCTCTCAAAAAGCTTTCCAAAACTGACAGTTCCTTACTCTGAAATCAAATACACGTTACCCCTTAAATAAAAAATTACTTTTTTTGGATTTTCAGAGTACCCATGTTCTGTATTCAATTCAGTAAATACTAGATAGGTTCAAATGTTAACCTTCTAGAAGAGTTATTCTCCCATTCGCCAACACCATTTCTATTTCTATTTTTGTCAGTTAACTTTATAATTACCTAATTTTTTCAATCAT
>NNCF01134729.1:0-16203 GCA_002313205.1 Laupala kohalensis
AACTGGGTGGGGGAAGGGATCGGCGATCAGGTTTCTGTTAAGAGAAGGAGCTCGTGGGCAGAGTCAATGAGGCTCGATAGATAGGGTTCTGAGCAGCTGCCAGGTAATGAGGAATTTTTATTATACGTCCAAATTAACTCCCAAGAATACTCAGCCAGTTATAAAACAAATGGTGGGATCAAATTCTTCTAGAGTTTGGTACGCTTCACTCCTAATCCTCCTAATGTTCCTAGTGCTCCTATTGTAAACGGGGGTTGTACTCAAGATGCTTGATGATAAAGGACAGAGAGACAAAGCTGGGGTGTAAGGAGGAGATTTTTCAGACAGAGAATAGAATTGAATTATTTTCCGAGTAGGTAGGCAGCTAAATACAGTGAGAGATGCAATAAAGGAAGCACGTAGAATGTAAGAGCAATGAAAAAAAAGAGGAAGGAGTTCAAGGTAAAATATCGAACAAAAAAAAAGATGTAAAGCACGTCGCACCCACATCCTCGACAGACAATATCCGCACATATACACAATTGGAAGTGCGGATATTGGCGAAAACCAATATACATTTGTTTTGTATTTTGTTTATATTCTATTTTGAAATAAATTAATAAATGCTACCAACGTACCAACTCCACCCAAATTTTTCTGTGGCAAAGGTCCCGGTCAAGTCTCTTCATTGGAGACTGTTTGACATCCAACAGCAATTAAATTTATTAATTCAAATAATTATTTTGTTGAATTTTACGATCATTTAAATGTAGTATTTTTATCATTCATCAAAGTAATACTTTCACTCTATTTCATACTCTCCAAAACTCAAATATCAACGTTTTTGGTAATCTAAGACCATTTGTGTAGTTGCAAATAGCCATGAATAACATCAAATAAATAAAAATTATACACGATGTAAATTATGAAAATAGAAAAAACACTACATAANCACATAAAATAGAGACAAAGAAAGAAAAATAAATCTGATTTTTTATGGTAGAAATATTTTGTGTTGAGTCTGCTATTATAGTATCATATTGAAGATCTTTGTTAAGTACCGCGAGTAATTTTTTATCATACATTTCACTTCTAGAATCTTCGACTTTTTAATTCATTCATTGTAAACAAACATAAAAGCTACGTAGTCTTCAGATGATAAAAATATGTAAAAACTAATTCTGAAAGTACGAATATATCCAAGATGGAAAGATGACAATACAATCAAATGTATTAAATGCAGACTTCTAACTAAAATCAAAAGTGTGCAGCAATATAAAATATATAGGAATAAGAATTTTAGCAAGTGGTAAATACCTCAATACCTTTACTTTTTCTTTTTTATTTCAACGCGTTTAAAATTGAAATATTAGAAAATCTAAAATTGGTGTTTATGTAATTGAATTTACAATGTCCATGCAATAACTCAATTTGTTCATGGATAGCGATTATTTATCAAATCACATTTCACCCAAATTTACACTCTTTAAATCAGAACATAAAAATGTAATTGAAGTAAGCATTTACAATACGAATATCCCATATCAAAATTTCATGTCCCCCTCTTTAAAAAATTTTACTTTAAGTCAATGAATCATTCAGGTCAGACGAATAAATTAACAAAGGTCTTACAAAGTGTTAAATTTATGACAATCTTCTAAATATCTCTGAATTTAACGTTCTTCTTTAGCAAAACACACGGAAGTTAGTTCTATGACTTATCAAGTCACCAGAAACATAGGTACACTTCCAAATGTATGTGTTAATAACGATTTGTAAGGATAGAGTAATTTTCGTAAATTTCATATCACGTTCTTCCTGTCATTTCTTACACTCGTCCACAGACATTAAATTATTCATAAAATAATAATTAAACCTTCACGTTTACAATAAAAAAATAAAAATAAGGATAAAAAAAAGGAATCTGTCGAGCGATCGAAAGACACTTTACCAGACACACCCAAAGACTGAGACGCAAGAAAAGTGTGTATCGTCTCCGTAGACAGGAAAGAAAAAATAATATAAAATACTGAGGAACCCAAGAGTCCACATCGTCTTCCTGTCTCTCATCCCGTCTTCTTTTTCACTTTATATTTAATGATACCAGTAAAGCTTTCAAGTGAGAAGAGAATCATCAACCACCAAGGGTGTGTCTTGTTGAAAGAGCTCGAAGGAAGTGTTTAAATGAAGGTGCAAAAATGTTAAAAATAAAGTTTTCAGTTCAAGATCTAATCAATGTGGAACATCATTGCCATCAGTTTAATTATAATAATTTCTCATGCCAGAAATATAATTTATAATATTTGAAAGAAACACAAATAATTTAACGGTAGAAAGAAATTCAGAGAAAATAACCAATTTTTTTTTCTTGGGGCTTTAGGGCTCGTCAACATCGAAGGTCATTAAAGCCCATAATAACCAATAATATTTTAATCAATTTTCGACGTATAAAATAGACTTGTTTATTTTTTTAGTTATTTTATGGCAAATAGAGGTTCAGGTCATGAGACACGCTCTTCCATCTAACCGTTTCACTTATGAGAAAGAATTAGGAAGGAGAGATGTTCGGTTGCCAGGAAATTCATGATATCAAACCGACATTTATGTGGAACGTGAGGGGAATCCCAGCTGAAAACCTTATTTAGTTCGACCGAGCAGGGTTTGAGCCAACGCTCTACCGCTCAGCGGATCGTTGCAGACGCTACTACTAGACCTCCGGTTATGTTTATTTCATACAGAACAGAACGTAAACAATACATTTATGGTAGTTTTTGCTTGAATTTCACAATCCAGAGTACGTGACTCACATGAAGTCGAAGCAGTTAGGTAGCCAGTCCGATAATCGTTTGATTCAACAAATACCAAGCAAACTTCTACCCAAACATTAACGCAACGACGCTCCGTTGCTTCCATTTTATTCAATTTGTTACCGGGTCCACTTGTGAATTCACTTAAGACACATAGCCACAGCTGCCCGTCGCGGGCAAGCTAAGAGCAATTTTTATCATCCAACTCGCTGGTGAGATGATGACTGGAGTGTATATTCTTTCATGCAAAGTTTCGTGAGAAAAAAGGAAAAGTATTTTGAGCAAGCGCAAATCGGCATTGCATTTGTCGAAGATATTCTATTTCGTTGCATAATATTTATGTATATTGGAATTAATATATAAAAAATAGAAGATATTGCGATTTTTTAATCGCAAATGATGTAGCTGAAGAGGCGGTGTGAATAGTTTAGATAATTTCCATTAACCTTTCTTTTATTTTATCTCTGGCATTTTCCAACATATACTGAGAGTCATGTAACATTGTTCAGGGAAAATGTAACCGGAAGAAAAGAATCTATAAGCGGGAACTAAGCACAGAGGTTATTAGATTTCTGTAATGTAGTAGCAATAAATTAGTTTATTGTCGTCATCATGGTCATAGGAAATTTATGATTGCTCTCTTACAACAAATTATTAATTAATTAATTTATATCTGTTCATTCTGACTGACTTAATCTTGGTACAGGGCTGGTTAACGGAATAGACATCACTTTTACTCCGCCATCGCCTAGAAGTTTAATAATTAATGTGTATCGCATTTCGTTGGCAGTACTTTCAGTTTTTTAAAACTCAAATCTATCACCAACATCGATCATCAATTTAATTTACTTGCTCTTATATCCTGTTCTTTCTGCATCGCGGGTGTGGAACGAATCGATTGTGGAACGTTAATTAACGAAGTATGACGTCACACTTTAACATTTCGACCCATAAAATGCACAAAGCCAACATAAATACATCACAGTCCGTGGCGGAGAGTGCAAGCAGGTGAACCTCCAGGCGGCGGAGGGAAACACAGTTGGACCTGCAGCGAGCATTGACAGCCGCAGGAGCTCTTCCTTTGTATGCCATAGAGCGCTTTGCTTCGTTCGAAGTCGAGAGACACTCTTCGACACGGGGTTGCTATTCTGAGAGGAGCGCGTATATACCAAGGTTCCCTCTTTTCGCGGTGACAGCTTCGTCAACGCACGTGCACAAAAGGTCACCGATCGTCGGTGCTCAAGCGCTGTCAACGCGAACGTACAACACGACACATACCATGCCACGGGAACGGAGTGCGCGGCGTTATCAGCCACAATGCCAGCGAAAGGTGAGTGAGGAAACGTGACAGCAATTGAACGCAATTCGTAATAAAACATATATTTTGTTTTCACCTTTTATCACATTGTATTTTTATCGCCTTCCTCATTTACATTTACACAAAAGTGCGTTAATTTATATCACTTTTATTTCCACATATCGATACATTACACACTTTCACAAACGGCAATAAAGCGCACAAAAATCTAACAACAGCGCATATATAAAAAAGTATCGACGCAGTATTAGAATGATAGCGACATATATACGTTATTGCACGTAAGCATTATCGTATTGCGTAATGAATCGATTCTGACAAAATACCTATGTTATTGACTGTTTTAATAACACGATTTACGATAAAGGTAAACCATTGTGATCCGCTCGTAGAGCACTATAGCGGCCATAAATTGAATTACAGTAGTCGTGTTTAATTTGGTACTTCTCGGAGATACGTATTCAGAGGTTGGAGACACTGTCGATACAAACGAATTGACTGGATGCTTTTACGAAACACTATCACGAATTCTCACAGAACATAATTTACACAGGAAGTGAATTGGATTAAACTTATTTATTTTGAGAAATATTTAAATATTTTACTCGTAAAATAAATGCGAATTAATAAATTTAAGTTCAATTGCCCAAGAAGATTTTCTAACTTTCGCCAAGTCATGCAGAGTTCCACAGGAACTGGGATGATAAGTATCAACAATCGTTACCCATTGTCTTGCGTGGTACTAACTTTTTGAGGTGTACCTGGTCAAACACAAGTATTTCCAACTGAATAAATTTTTCAGAAAACATATAGACAGTATAATTGAATCATTTATTATTTTAGGAAAGTTGCTCTTTAGAAATGGAATATATCGTTACCTAACATCAGTTAAGAATATTATTCTCTATTGTTCCCACTTCAAAGAAGTTAATACCAAAATTTAAAAAATGCAATAATAATAATAATAATAATAATATATGTTCTGATTTCTCGAAACATGCAGTGAAACAGATTCATCATGAAACCTAAAAGTTTAACATCAATTTACTTATGAAAAACAACTACAAAGAAAACGAGGATTGTTCAAGAAAATTAAGTCCTAAAAAGGTAAAGCGAGTTAAGAGATTCCGTTACAAATAATATAAAGTTACCAATTCAAACACCTCGTTTTGTATGTAGCAATTTCAAAGGAAAAACTAGACTAATATTGGAGTAAAAGAAATTTTTCTTTTTACACTTGCATATTTATGAAAACAAAACAAAACAAAACAAAATTTTCATAGCCCAATATCCATTTTCTTTCTAGTATTTTTATAATTATTTTGTGTTAATGTTGTTTCTAATTTGTTTTGGTGTCATTTTATGTATTTTCGGGATACAAAACTCAGAGCATTTTCTAAAGAAAAAGAGAAATATTAGTTTTGGTATGGGAAATAGGTCTACATTTGACTGTACACAATTCGCCTATTCGGGATCATATCACCAAGTGCGTGCATTTCCTCCGGAAAATAATTACTTTTGATAAGGATTAAAGTTAATTTTCAGAATTATTCTAGTACCACAATCTAATGACGGGAAAAATACGTTTTTCTGATAACGTGAAAATAGCTTTTGAATAGAATCTTGAACGGAATCTCCTCAAAACATCTAGCGCAGTAATAACTTAATATTTACAAATTAATGTAATTACTTCATCTTCCTTCATAATGGAATTAATGGGAGTTTAATTTATCATACTCATGTTTCGCTGTTGCAATTTATTTTTTGATTTACAAGTCAAATATCGAGTTTTTGAGTGTAGAGCCTCATATCGAATATTTGTGGAGAGTACAAAATCGCAGAAAAAATAATTCAGTTCTCAATAAACATTGTTTTACTTCTCACTTCCTGTATACTTGCGTATGTACTTTTAATCGTTTTGATTCAATGATAAAGTGATTACGTCATCTTCCTGAGTGTCACAGGATAAAGTTTTTTCGTTAATAATGTATCTAGTCGTTTTTAGCTGTTTTTGTAAAAATAATAACTCATTATATTTTGCAAGTAGAAACTTGAAATTGCTGTAGGTTGTTACAAACACAACAGTAATCACTGTCCGAATAGTATTTATTTCTCACTTATTTTATTTTTTAAATAATAAAATCTACGTATAAGCAAAACAAGTAAAAATTTTACGCTTGTTCAAACATTTGATGTTTAAAAAACTTTTCATTCATAAAACCAATTTTTTATTTGCGTATATCCATAACACAATGACTCATCCAATGGTGTTTACTGTCTTCTTCTACCATTTTTCTCGGGCTCTCCCCAGCTACTAGACTTCAGGGCTTTATAGGAAAGAAATCCGACAATAGACGAAGTCTATCTGCGCGCGCAGGTGACTTCACCTTGCAAGCGACGAGGTGGAATTGACAGGCGTTATCACTTAGGACACGCGTCGCTTTCAAGGACGAACACGCTGCACCACAATAGATGGCGAGTCACATTGCACATTCGACACGTCCATAATTCGCAGACTTGCTTCCTGAAATTATTCATTTTATCGTGAATGAAGCATACATTAATGTAATGAATCGCTTATCGAAGTTTACCGTCCTTAATATCAAGCCTCTATAGTGTTTTAATCTTTTAAACAATATTCACTTAAGCCAAACTGTTTTAAATATTAATGATGGTGTATATCATAATTTTTCTTTTAAAGGCAGTTCAGTTTCTCTGTCGTCCTTTTTAAGTGTTTGATAATATAAACAAATATGTGTAACGTGCATATGACTTGACTCCATTTCCAACGAGTCAAAAAAGTAACTTTCATACGAATTATATAATTATCTTTTAACCGTCAGTATTTTTTTGTTGAATAAAAATTTTTAATAAGAATTTTTCTTATTCAGAACAGAAATCAGTAAAGGATTTTGTAAAGTACGTAGTGGGCAAGTTTGCTCTCTCTCCATCTAGAGACCTTCAGAAGCTATTGTTTGTCAGAGGTCAAGTTCATCGGATTTGTCACACGACATACAGAGAGTCAAGTTGGACACAGTTTCCTTTCAGCTTGTCACAAATTTATTCTTGAAATAGAAAACCTTTTTTTCGTATCACTATTCATCACACATTTGAAACACACTCTCCAAGTATAAAACAATTAATAAGCGTTTTAAATAGCAGTTTACATGTTGATTAAAATTTCTTGTTTTAGTTCGCATGTTGTATGCTTCTTCTAATTCTAACCATGACGATTTTGGTGACAGCTCGGGGAGAAAAAGAGAATAGAAGGTATGGAAAAGTTTCTAAATATATAGTTTTTTTCCTATTTATTACACTGATGTCACAATTATATTAAATACCTTTAAATAAATATCCCAATTTGTAGTAGCAAGATTTATGTAAAAAGTTAATTATAAATTTTCACAAAAATATGAATGTAAAGCCTAATTCCAATCCTTGGCCCACATAAAGAATTAAGGTCATCTCATGACAATTTCACTCCGATTTCTGAAGTTTGAATTTTGATTCGCCCTTCACTATATTTACCGGCAAATATTCATGAAGTTATTTCATACAGTTCTTCGAGTTTATTGCGAAGACGTTAACGCTTAGAAATAGACTCTAATTGCTTTCAATATAACATTTTATCATAAAGTCGTTTTACTCACATCCTGATTTTTTACGTATTATAGGTTATTTCGACCAAGGTATTGTACCTGCTATCTTTCAAAGTATAATGTACGTTTATTTAATTGTCTTTTATGAAATCCATGTCACTTCGAGATGAATAACACATGTCGAAATGTCCACTATCCCATATTCTTTTATCGTGTTATATTGACGTCACAGCTCGGTGATCATGTTTTGTAAACCTTAAAGGATCACAAGACTTTTAGTAGCAGTCAACGGAGTAAGTTCAACAGAAGGAGTCGATAAATGTTTCATTTTAATTGTTTTAAAAGACTTTCTAAATCGAAAACAAGCAATTTTTTTAAATCAATTTTTAATGTTGCACTAAGTTAGTGTATTAATATCCTTTAATACACCCATTCTTGTGTCACATTAGCCTATGTAAATTATAAAAATTGGCTAAGAATTGTAGTATTTAATCCGTAAGAGAAATATAGTCTTTCCTAACTACCATTCTCGATTGATAAATAAAAATTATTTATTTTCTGAATACATTATTGTGAAATATAAACATAACTCTCACTAAACAAATACTTTTCAGAGTCCATTTTATACAGAATATATTTTTTCTTAATGCTGATCATCTAAATAAAATATATTTCAATATTTATGAATTATTTGCGATTGTTAGCACAATCATGGCAATTAACTGAGATTTAAAACACTTTATTCCTAATGTAATATTGTTAAATGACCTACCAATAAATATTGTATGTCATCTTTCCCGTCCGTTTGGCTCACGTAGTGTTCGTAATACTTTCTTTTCAAAATAATATCTGTATAACTAATTATCTGAATTATTGACTTTCTGGTAAGTAAATTTTCTCTTATTCCTGAAATACTGTTTTAGAGCAAATGATAGGTATATTTCTTTATTTAAAATCAAAATGGGCTTTATTTACACATACATAATAAAGAAAATACGATATTTATAGATTTTTTTAGTTGTCGGATGTATTAATTATTAGATACATGAATTTTATTCACATTTATTAATTATAAATAAACATAATAATATATAAGTATAACTTCTTTATTTGCAGACACGCTATCGAAGTGGGAAGTAAAAAATGGCCTCCAAAAGGTGGACGTATCGTTCATGTGATCAAACCTGATAAAAATAAAAACCCTTTCGACTTCTCCTCTTACAACATTGAACCTCTGAGAGGATAGAACGGTGGGCTTCGGACTGGTTATGTACAGCTCTCGCTGATGGCAAAAGTACCACGCTGTCACGGAGAAGAAATATAAAAGACTCGACTCTGTGCGCGAAGTGATAAGTGAGAAGAAGGTAATACCAGCAAACTGACTCAGTGCAAGGTAGCACTGAGAAATGAGTAATTCTTCTAAACCTTTTTTCTTCCAAATCAATTTTAAAGATTAGATACCTTGGGAGTCGATACTACGCAGAAGCAGTCCTTAAAAGCTTTAAAAACGGCTTTAGACATACTTTTTAGAGTAGCTTTCAATTTTGCAGTCGTAGCTTCATAAATGTCTGCAAAAGAGGACAATGCAAACCCTTCATCACCTATGTCAGTTAGTAATCCGCCGCAGGCAGATCAGGATGGTCAGTCAAGCAATGCAAAACTTGTTTTGGGCAAGATAACGCATGAGATCATTTTTCTGGTGCTGGCGCATTTTCATGCAACAGATACCACGTCCCTTAGTTTCGGTATTTAGGTCGAACTCGTTGAATCCACGACCACAATCGCTTCAGAACACCAACTTCTAAGCGGAGCCTTCTGCCGTGAATTCCTTGCGGATAATTACTCTTCAATCGAAGAAATCTGTGAGAACTGTCGCGAATTCTTGGATTACTCTTCAAAACATTCTAATGAACCAGTACTTCATTCCCATAAACAGTTTACATAAATTCAAGAATTTTTGTGGCAATTTACCCAAATTAAAACAAAACTTAATGTGTGTATGTTGGTCCATTGAACGGAGCCGTACTGGGCTCCAAGTAATTACGACTGGAAAAGAATTTTTAAGTGACTACTTATTCTGTGCATGTTAGGCCCTAACCCTGTACATGTGGAGATGTCAGATTTCAACAACACGAAGAGGGTACCAAAATAAGAGTGAGTTAGAAATTGCTATTGGCTACTGTAGGTAGGATATTGCAAATCTCTGGATCTTTTTTTTTTTGAAAACATACTTGAAGGCCAAAGCCTACAAGTTGAAATTCTCTTTCATGAATTTTCTGTTATTAGTTCTGTTTATTCACACTGAACGTTTGAATGAAGAAAGTTTATTTATTATACCATATATTTAACTTTAGTGGTTACGATATTGCCACTGCCAAAGCTGCTGAAACCACTGATTCAAACAAAACCGGGAACCTACCGGTTCGTCTTTTTCTTTTGTTCCAGTCGGAGACATGTTGAGAAGACCTTCCAAGGCATTACGTCAGTTATATCTTGTTGTTGTTTTTTAATATTATAAGTAATTGAATTTTCATTTAATCTTCATTTCTATGGCAAAACGTATATTTTACATTATAATTTTTTCTCTTGTTTAATTATCTTTAATAAATATGTTTATATTAATAGTATATTTTCGTGTCCTGACCGTTGGTTTCCCGTGGTTCCGTACGGTGCTCATTTAATCGGTAGTTGCAGCATACTTAAAAGATATTTTACAACTAAATAAAACAATATTAAAGATGCACTAAAGGATGCTAAATAATAATAATAATAATAGTACGATACAAATCACAAGTAACTAAAATTACAATCATTTTCAGTTCAAAACAAAGATTTCCAAAAATTAAAACTGCAACTATTCGTTTAATGAGAGTGAATACCAGGGCATTGTATGCACAGTCCACGGCTCTACTTAAGGGGAATTTTACAGGCGTACAGGCCACAAAGATCTCCGACACACATATGTACATAAATAACATTTGTAAATAAAGCACCCTATTGAAATTGAAATTGGAAGTGAAATTGAAATATTTAACCCTGAAACCCATTAAACTTTATGACAAAAAGTTAGTGGGCTTGCGCATCTACGTTAGTCGGCTTCGCTCGCCAGGGTCAACTCATGCCTTGGAAAGTAGAATTCAGAGGGTTTTGGTGCTCAATTCATGCTTTTATTTCTACCCGAGTTTACTCTGGGTCCCAACTATTCTTTCCTTTTTGGACGATACGCTTTGAATAATGACGGAAGTTGCGTAATCACATTGACGAAGCCAGTGCTTTGAAGTTATTACTGGAACTAGTCGAAAAGAAACTGCATTGAATGTATGAATTCATCCCCCGATGGCGCTAAAAGTTTTGAAAAAAAGTCAGTCCTCTTTTCCACTGAACGCAATGTGAATGTCGTTTGTGAGCATAATTTACGATCAGTTTTTTCTTATGTGTGAACAAGAAGTGTGATACCGAAACATGCTTACAGCTGAGTGCTTTGCTGTGATAAGGGAGATTACCAAGAGCTACGGAATCGGCTAAACTCATAGCGGTTTTTAAACGATCAACACCAAAGGACGACTGATGGAATTCCTATTATGTCGGAAAATTACAGTTTACGTATATCTGGTTTAAAACGAAAACAGTACCGAAATATTTTTTTCTGCTTTCGAACACATACCTATACGGCAACTCGAGAACCAAGTCTTGTGGAATAGTTACTAATACATTCCAGAAATAAAAACAATTTACTGGTATACAAATAAAAAATATTTGGTTTTATTTGTTTATTTATCTCTTACTTCATACGGTACAACTTTCATCACTACAGGTCACTATTATTTCCGACAACACATCATAGCGGGACCCGGTTTCAGCATCCGCAAAATTTCAAATCAATGTAGTATGTTGATATTTTATAATTTTTTAAGCATTTTAATGATTTTTCACAATTATTTTCGAAGGTCTTGTGAGCAATATTAATCAAAACAGATTTTAATTTACTATTGTGTAATGAAAATATAATAACAAAAAATTAACAAAAGTAATTTTACGCAAATGTATAAATAGGAAGCTGAAAAAATAAAATACGATCCATGTAATTTTAAAAATTCCTTTACCTGTTTGTAAAATTCTTAATATAGTTAGCACAACCATCGCCACTAAGAGTTAAAACTTGCGAGACATTTGCGAAAAGAATCTTATGTGACAAATAATCTAATATTATTAAGAATTCCGTACATTATATTACCCGTTCACTTTCATCATATGCAATCTACATTGCAAGTACATTAGTTATTATTTGAGATGAATTAAATGCTGGTTAGTAATGTGTTTTTATTTTGTTGGCAGCGGGGTATGTTTTCCTCTTTGGGTATGGTGGTAGGATGACTAAACATCTTCGTTTTCTTTTATCTAAATTAGTCAATTTTGTGTAAAGAAGTCAATTTAGTATAAAGAACTTGGTCATTGTATTTAAATCTATTAGCAGTAACAAAGTTTTATGAATGAAAATGAATCAAACGTTAATCGTATATGAAATAAATTTAGAACTGTATTCATGCAAATTTCCTCGAATGCTTTCATCACGAATCAACGAGAATGTTAATGATACTTAGTTCTTTCTGTTATTTGATGGTGCTGCGAAGTAATTTGATCGAAATGAAAAGTTAATCTCCTTACAGTTCGTACATTATCTGTTTTCACGTTATATTATTAATTCATTAATAGAAGAATAAGTTTCTTAATATATGAAGAAATGAAGTAAATTTAATTTTTTAACGTAGGAGTTCTCTCCTCTGTTTTTACTAGACGTGAAGTGTACTACCGCATCAACAGCGATTTAAAGTTAAGTTTGTAATCAAAATACTTCTTTTGTACAATAAAATTTCAATAAATTTAGTATTTGTGTTTTAAAATTTATATGTAAATTTTATATGTAATGTTTATTTGGTACAACATTTAAATTAAAATATTTTTGAAGGTTTTTTTAAAGTCGGACTAATGATTGGCACATAAAAGAAAAATATAATTAGATATATATGTCAGATTTTGATTAGATATGTAAATGAGTAATTTAAAGAATAAAGTGGAATATCCAGATAAAATAGTTTCTTTGAAGGAATTGGGTCTGTAGAATATCAAACCGAACATTACCTCTAAAAAGTATGGACACAATATACAAGCGGTGTTTTCTTAAGTGTTAATTGTGGTAGAGCACACGATAAATCGTCAGACTACTGCTCACTATTAACGAAATGGCCAAACTATTTGGTGAAGCACATCATAGATGACTACGAAAGGAGCTAGAGGCGCTTTTTGGCGATTCATAAAAGACTCAAAGAAAAATTGCGATTCCCTGTCAGTCTCTATCAAAATTCGTGGATGAGAAAAATTGTACTGGTTTAGAAGCATTAATATGGGGAAGATTCTTAATAGAAATAAAAAATTGAATAAAATATTTAAATTTCAAGGATAAATTTTCTACGGTCATAAATTCTCGAGCGGGAAATGAAGGGGCTGTAGTGATCGAGTAGTTAGCGACACATAAAATCCCAAGAATACAATAATAATAATAATAATAATAATAATAATAATAATAATAATAAATATTGGAAGAGAAAATAATCTAAAGAACTTAGTGTTCCAGTGCGTGGGTGAGATGTCCGAGAGAAAAAGTATTCCCGTGAGCTTCCTTTTGGGATGCGAATAACATCGCTACTTCCCGACGCTCCCTCGACACCTCCTTCCGCTGCCCTCTGACGTCACATCCTGCTCTTTCCCCTTGACAACAACTCGCATTTGCTCTAGAACTGAAACATTCCTCATGAAATTGGAGATTCCAAGAAATGAAAACCTGACTGAGGTATTGAAGAGTTTCCTAAGTGAACTAGGTGTGGGTAAATTACCGACCAGAGTCGACCGCACATTTACGGATTTGCTCGGGTCGGGTTGTGAAGTTGATTAATCCGAAAACCAATTGGTTTATTGAAACAATACCGTTGCAGATGTTAATTGAAACGATTTTTTTTTCAATAAAGTAATTGGTCAACCCATCGAATTTCAGATTAACTGTCTTCACGACCCGACCCGAACAAGTCCGAAAATGTACGGTCGGTTTCGGTCGTTTGGACCTCTAATGTGTATTGAATACATTTAGAACGAGAAATCATTTAAATGTTAATTTACAATTATATTTGAGATCTGTAAAAGTTTTATTCAAACGAAAGAAGCTATTGAATAGCACCTTAAAGTTAAATACACTATAATTTAAAAATGAAACCTTGATAAATTGACGGGGAGAGGAATAAATTTTTAAATCTCAATTACCATACTATCATTCACCGAAGGATTCTACATTTGAAAACGCGTGAGTCAAAAGTGGGAAATATTTCTTTCAATATGTGACTATTTTACGCAAAATTTTAGAAATTGTTAACATGTTACATTCATGTTCATTTTTTAACCATTACGTTCGTTCGAATATTTTGGGATGATAGTTAATTCTTTGCTGTTGTCTCCTTCACACACAAAGAAGCCGTCTAAAGTATATGGTGATATTTATTAGCTAGAACTTACGTACCCGAGCATTCACAATTTTAAAAACATTTAGCCCTTTAATGAATCTATAGTTATTTAAAATGATTTGACAATGCATATCGGGTCTATTATAAATGTTCAGAGCGCTCATAAGTATACCCTATCACTAGCTAAGCGGACCACCCACAAAGAGCATTTAGCGACCGCATTTTGCAGATATAAATAGACAGAATGTCGGTGTTGAGTACCTAGGTGCCGAAATTCGCAAGTTTCACACTGCAGTGGAGTCTCCCTTCTGGCAAAGCGCCATCGTGGATATGCGTGCGAGAGTATTTTTATAAAGAGATATATCCTCAAGGATTCAAAAGAAGGCGAGATGTAAGTGAATGAGGGTTTTATTTGTACCCTCACAAGTTATGGAATCTTGAAATCATAGTAATAAAACGGAAAATACCTCATTATGCTAGACACTTTTTTTGTGATTCACTCATCCTGTAAATCATACAGCCCTCCAAAGTGTGCACATTCACAATTTTCTTTATATCCAGCACTTAATACCGCTTAAAACATCCCCGATATTGCACCATAAGAAGAGTTTGAAAATTTAAAGATTTTGTTTTAGCCATCTCAGTCACGTAGTATACGTTAAATACGAGTCCTTCGTAGCTGCGTTCAATAATATAATGCTCTTGACAATGGCGTCGGTCATTCATTTATGTACTTCGAATAATTTTTGAAACGAGATAAATATTTCAAATTAAAATTACTTGATGACCACGATCTATCTCAGTTTATTACATTTTAAGGCAAACATGACTTACCGCGAACGAAAACAAAACACTATATACTCAAAACACTTCTCGAAATTCAGCACACGACCTCTAACAGCATTAAAATTAAAATGCATTAAAATCTCACGAATTATTAAATTAATTCTCTCGAATTTAATACTTATCGGTTCTTGGAGTGAAAATGGAACTAAAATGGAAGAAACCAACTTGTTACTTGAAGCAGATCGATTCAATGCGTGTCATTGAACGAAAGAATGAGCAACATCGTGTCGGTAGTATTTGTGTACTCATGACGTCGCAGTGACGTCACAAGGTGTATGTGAGACCGATAGCAATCAAGTACGATGCTACGTCAGCAAAAATAGAGAGGGATCTTTTTAACTATTTTTATTGAATTATCGAATTTAACGATCTTATTTTTACAGACTCTAATTGTTTTCAATAACACACTCCTTGCAACGTTTCGACCCCCACTGTGGGCCTCTATCGGGCAACAACAACAAAAATAAAGTCCTTTAATTTCATAATTTAATATAAGTTCTTCAGACGTAATTAAAATATGGACTTTTTCTTAGATATTTACTGATTATTTTTACATCTTAACTCAACGTTTCAACCCTTTTATGGGTCTTCCTCAGGTAAATTGATATTCTGTCTTTTTAAAAATATAATTACATGGCAAGAAAAATAAAAACAATAGTAATAAAAACGTAATGAATATCAATTGTACATGAAGAAGACCAAAATTATGGTCGAAACGGTATACAAAAACGTAAATATAAATAGTAAATGCCAAAAGAAAGGTCGTTAAGTCGAAAATATCCCATTCTATTTTGGCTGTCGAAGCATCGTCACGATTGCCATCGGACTCACATACACCTCCTTATCAATGCGACATAATGGGTTCATCTATTATGCCAGTATCACGTACATAAGTATCACAACGATGTTGCTCATTCTTTTCTGCACGGACCCACAAAGATTAGGCCTGGCCTGCTTTCGGCCACTTTCGTTCCAATTCCATTTTCAGTCCAAAAACGAAAAGAATACGTATACATTTATAAGGTTTAAAGTCAATGAAAAATAAAACACACAAAAGTCACTCACATATCGGACATACAGACGAATCTTTCGACGTTCGGATTCGGAAGAATTTTTTGGAATATATATATATATATATATATATA
>NNCF01134729.1:16350-37081 GCA_002313205.1 Laupala kohalensis
GACTAAAGCAAAAGAAACTGGTAATGAATATCGGAACATGGGATGTGCCTAAATGACCTAAAGCGCATAGAAATTAAGAACTGAACACACAAAGTAAACAACAGAAAAGAATAGAAGGCGATAGTTGAGAAGGCCCAACCCGTTACAAATATAATGGCGTAGAGCCTAATTAACAATAATTATAATACACAAAAGTCACTGACATATCGAACGGTTTCTGCATTTGCCTTCCTCAGTCACGTACTCGTAGATCATCTATGTGACTGAGGAAGGCGAAAGCCGTAACCGTTTTGTCCGATACGTGAGTGACGTTGGTGTGTTTTATTACCGAATTTCATTTACTTTCGTTAAGTTGAATAAAGTACTACAATATTAGACGTAAATAAGTGTTAGAAAGGAATCGTCCGGAGTGAGGGGAGCTTTCTCGACCTTCACGGGTTCGTTCACTGGCGCCGCTATTTTCGGCAGTCTCCACCACGGCGCGCCATGCGACACGCGAGAAGTAGAGAGAGAGAGAGAGAGAGAGAGAGAGAGAGATGCAGTTGGATGAGCCTCGTGTCTGAAAGAGAGAATGGGAGTGTGTGTGCCCCCTGCGAAGACGAAGCAAATGCCGTCGCGCTGGATTGCGTGTGTCATGGGGACACGGACTCTTCTAAGTCTCGGCGAGAAAGAACAGAGAAATCGATGTAAAAATAGAAACAAATTAAGTTGCACTTAAGCGGAGCAAGGGGTTGAAAAATATAAGACGATTCGGAAAATCACCTCAATTTCTTGTTTTACTTCGGAATCCGGTGCCAAAAATGGTCACGTGTGTGCTTTTAATATAGACTCAGTTTTTAAAGTAAATTATAGTTTTGACATTATACATGTCTACAATCATAATTCAATAGAAATATTTATTGCCTCGCTTAACCCCAAGTGAATTGAGCCCATCAAATTCGATAAAATGAAAAACAAATAAAAATAAAATGTAACACGTGGTATTTTATTAACCCTACATATTAACGTTAGAAACTTTCCAAATTTTGTAAACTCAAATTTCAACTATACATAAAGTTATGAATTGAAACTAATTAGGATTTATAATTTTTCTCGACATTATATGGGTGGGATACGTTAAATACGCAACACAGAAGGCTGGAAAAGCGCAGAACTTTGTAAAACGCGTACTTATACATGGAAGTTCGACAATTTAGTATTCACTTCATTAGTTCAATTATGCAACAGAAGAAGTTCGTTGGGGTAAATACTCAATTATTTTAGAGAATCACGATCACAGTACGAGATTCGTTATGGATAATACTCAAAATCTAAATTTAGAATGAAACACACTTTCCCATCTAAGAAATTTCACATTACTTTGTGCATTATTTGAAGCTCACACAAGGAAGCTTGGATGGGAATCAGTGAATGTTTGACTTCCCCTGCCAAACTTCATTAGCCACGAGGGTCACATAAGAAAAATGTGAAAAAATAATAAAACACATGTTTTTAAATATTTTTCAGTGGTTGGTGGGATATGTTAGATATTTGATGACATTTAAATTTGTAAAAGACCAGGATCAATATAAACTCGTTTGTTCGAAGAAGAAAAAAAAACGCGTCTCAGTAGACATAAGTACCAACGTTTCAGCCATTTTGTTGTGGCTTTCAGTACGACAACGACTTAGTTCTGTACGACTCTGACATTGCCCTGAAGAAGACCACATCAAGACGGCCGAAACGTTGGTACTTATGTCTACTGAGACGCGGTTTGTCCCCGACAAATTAGTTTGAAACCTTCTTCAGGGCTCGTTATTCTATTTCGGACAATAATGGAAGATATGATAAGAAACCCCATCCCACTTTGTGGCATGTGACTTCCTCCCAGCACTTATTTGTTAATTTATTTATTTTTATGTCTCATGTCAAGGTTCAGGTCATTTGGCCCACTCGTCCACCTAACCGTGACTTGGGAAGGAGAGATGTTGGGTTGCCAGGGAATGTATGGTACCGACCTGACATTTGTCAGAGTGGGAAACCACAGCTGAAAGTCTCTCAGAGTTCAACCCCGCTCACAGATCTCCTCAGCTCAACCGCTCAGCGATATTGTGGAAGCGAAGACGGTATCACTAGATGACCGCGGTCTGTAGAAAACCACTGTCGGTGTTTTACAGTATATAACAATTAAATTTTGTAACAATTCGGCGAGGGTATTATTTCATTTTCATGCCGTAGAAAATAAATAAAAAATTAATAAATCTACAAACATGAACCGCTCTTATGAATTAATAAAATAGCTGCACAAAATTATAAACAGGAATTTTTATTGGAGTCAAGTTTCTCTTACGTCTTCATCGAAGATAAAACTTGAGACTCGTAGAAACCAAGACAGTGTTGGAGCAAAGATTTATGGAAATATAATGCATCGACACTTCACTATGACCGGACGCGTATCTCCTGCATTCCATTGATGAGAGCATCTTCTTCGAATACATCACTCCCACTCCAGTGACTCCCAATCTTGCAGTTAATCACATTAATACACGTTCTTTTTAATGTCATAGCTCCGAGAACTCGGAATTATTTCGAGTTCAGTACGATAATATCAAGTATTACGGTTACGACAACTAATCCTTTGAAGAATTTTCGTCTAATATTTCTATTGTATAATTATTTTTTCGCATCAATTTAATTTCTTTGTTGTATAATTAAATACTTCTTCTACCAAGCATTTAAAATAAAAAATTCCATTCATTTTATTTGTTAATCTGACATGTTCAAGAAATCACATGTTACTGAGTTAACTTCAATATTTATGGGGAGAAGCTCTTATTGAAGATGAATTTTAGGTGCAGAGGGCTTCCAGATGCAAGTTTCTCCACTAAAAACGCACATAAAATATGTGTAAAAAACTAAAATCTACTTTTTTTTGTAAAAACAAAAATATTTATGTTAGATATGTCTTTTATAGTAATTAGTTAAGAATTAACTTTAATTGTCTTAAAATTTCAACATTTTCCCCAAAACTTTTACCACTTATACTAACAGATCCCGCGGAAGATCCTGGATCTGCCACTTATTAGGTGAAGTAAAGAAATGGACGTTTAGAGGAAAACTCTTTAATACAATAATTAAAAGAGTTACTGTGAATATGAAGTACTATTTGGATCTACATTATACAAAAATATGTATAGACAGACTCAGACAATAACAAGCGAAGCACACTTCTACAAGCGAGATAAGAATGTAAGTCGTTTCTTCACGAGAACCGCGCACGGATACACTAAGGAATAAGCAGACGAAACTCCATAAATACATTTTAGGTGTAAAAGTAAAATTCTATCAGAATCCAATGTCTCTCAACATGCTATAACCCACATACCTCAGAGAAGTTCTCATACGAATCCACAGTCCTTGGTTGGGGAGTTCCCTTTGCGGAATACTTCATTGTGGGTAGAAATATTTCATGTTAGGAGATTCACAAACACACATAATCTCTCAAATAGCGGTTAACTAAGCCGCGAGGGAACAGATTAATGATGTTAAACTGAATGATAACGGGAAAGGAGAAAATGGGACCGGTTGCAGTCCTGTCCTCCATTAATTTATCACAATCCAAAAGCAAAAATATTTACAATTTAATTTAATTTTGCGAGTATGAAAAAGCAGAAATACTCACCGTATAAATCGAGTCGTGAGTTCGTCCTTCAAAGTGTCATCATCGGCGCCGTCAGCATCCGTGTGAGCGCCGGTGGTCGAGGGGGTTCCCAGAAGCGTCGCAGAGGGATGAGAGTGTGTGGCAGACAGTCGATCGCCGCCGTCGCTGGATGGAAGCTACGGCCAGCCAGCGGATTCTGCGGCGACGGCGGCGGCTGCGTGGAACTGGGGCCCGGGGCGGGCGCGCAGACGCGTTTTAACCAACCGCCCAATGAAGGAGGAAGCTCCCCTCTGTCTCTATTCCTGGCCGAGTCGCCACCACCGCCCTCGTCGGTCGCTGGCCGAAGCACAGTGCACTAAGCACGGATCTGTAGGGACAACTACATATTACTCTTGACAATATATCAAAGTTTCAGCACAAAACATCATACTAAACTAAACTAAAATACTTTTGTATATTATCTAACTATAAGTATAATTAACTGACTAACTAATTAACTCATTCATTAACGCAGAGCAAAAACTGTTACAAATATTGTAAACGTTCACTAAATAAAGGATTTTCCGAAACATGTTTTAAAGGGGTGAATTAGGGTGAAATGTTACTTTTCCACATTTTTGTTTCTTTCACTATAACTTACGATATAATTAAAATATAATCGTGATTGTTGCATATAAGAGTTATTTAATTAAATATCTAAATACGTGTTTTGTATATTTTTTTATTTTTACTTATTTATTTTATGCCTTTTGGCGAGATTCAGGCCATGAGACCTGCTCTTCCACCTAACCGTTGGACTTGGAAAAGGAATTTGGGAAGGAGAAATGTTGGGTTGCCCGGGAATTTTTGGTACCGAACCGACATTTGTCTGGAGTAGGTGAGGGAAACCACAGCTGAAAACCTCATCTAGTTCTGCTGAGCAGGTTTAGAACCCAGCACACTCTACCGCTCAGCAGGTTCGTGGAAGCGAAGACGCTACCACTAGACCACCGCTGTCGGTCTTTTCATTAATGTAACAATTTACATTGGGTAATGCGTATCGTAACAAAAGAAACTAGCAAAGCTGGACAGGATCGGCAACTTCTGTATAACTTCACGTAGAAATATTTTATTTTTTAATGTATTTACTTATTATACAGCACACTGTTATTCTTTCCCTCTTTATTACACAGTTGTACAATTTTTTACAAATACTTTTATTTCCTTGTGTTCTATTATTCTAGGAACCGCCGCCAAAATATGTAGCTTCGCAGTTTCACTTATAGAGACTTAATATTTGATGTTAAACCAGGTATTTGTTCGCGGTTTTCGATTTTCTCAAAATGAAACGAGAAGTTAGCACCCACTGTATGATGTCTGCGCTTGCGCATTTTGACCTTGTGAGACCAGACATTCACACTGCAAGCGGCAACTGGCTTTCATCTCATCAGCTGATGTTGCATGTACTTACATCATTTCTCTAATAATGTCATCATAAACTCTTACCCAACATTTTAATCGGACGTAACACCGTTGAATTCGCACACACTTAATTGTCATTTCTCTTTTTATACATATTAAAAATTTCAATAAGATAATTCTGTAATTTTTACGAGATATATACTTATGTTTATTAGCGTAACGTATAAAAAGACTAAAACCAAATAAATAAAAATAAGCTTCTAAATAGTCATTTAGGGAAAAAATTTTTAACCAAAGAAAATATTATTATTGACATTGATATATGGTGTCCAGCGTATTCTACTTTAATTATACCTAATCGAACTATTTATTTCGATCTCGTATGTAGATAATTTTTATTGAATATCACAATATAATAATTTTTAATTATATCTTTTTACATTGACAAAGTAATTTCGACATGAAAATATCAAATTATTGTAAAATATATGAAAATACATATTTTATCTGATTTCCCCCCTTCCTCTTTCGATTTTTCAGACTAGACTTTTCATACACCAGAGATATTATTGTGTGAAACTTGGACGTAAATAGTTGAATCGTTAATTGGACTAGATATTTAATTAGATTAGAATAAAATTAATCAAAATAGAAATTTTGAATCATTTAATTTTACATTTGTATATTTCGTTGCTATTCAGAATTAATTTATACATGCATTAAGAAATATTCATAAATGCACTTTGAAAAACGTACGACTTTTAAACAATGCGCGAGCTTCATAAACGTCTATGGTATTAATATTTGTAGTTACGGTCTTTTCTCTCCTGGTTCACATAACACGTAAAACAAGAAACGTTCTAATGACCTTGATGTTGGCGAGCAATAAAAAAGAAAAAAAAAGTACTTTCATTCCACACGTCGGGAAAATTTCTTTGATAGCAAATTTCGGGAATATATTCGGCATAAAAATTGAACTAAGAATACGCAATAAGAATGAATCGAGGTACTTCAAGACCAGTTTAAATTATTTTAGAAATTAATAGTTTTTATATTACTCACTAAATTCATTTGTTTTGTTTTTTAGTTTTTCTGTCCCTCAAGCACGATAAATCGTCTGATTAGAGAATGGTTGCACTGTATACTACGAACGATAATAGAAAGGTAAAATGAGAATGCATATAGCTTTTTAAACATATTAATGATCATTAAATAATTTTTTCTTCTAAATTCTATATTCAAAAAATGTTAATTTAATTATTATAACATTAGTGAATTATTATAATTTTGAATAATTATGTTTTCAATTAAAAGTTGAAAATATTTGAATTTTTCTAACTCTTTTACCTTTGTCAAAAAGTCTCCTATTCATTGTTTTCGTAATTTGCTCCAGTCAATTTGAAACCGATGGAACGAGATTTCTTTGTGACAAAAAATTGCGAACATCATTAACGAAGAATGTCTTTATTAAATTGCACTTATTCGTGATTATAACAGAGATTTACTATGATTCTGCAGTAGAAGAACCCCACTACCAGGAACATGCGTCCTCCAGTAACGCGGAGTTGAAGGTGACTCCTCGTGAAAGTAGACTTTCACTAACTTAATTCATTTATTGAATGCATTTCTTGGTTTCGTGTTTAATTGATGTTGTTATTCGTACGTTACTTTCAACATTCTTATTTTATATCCTGAATCTCTTGTGCCTTAATCATTCATTTCCTTTTAATTAAATCATTAAATATGATTGGAAAATATGATTGTAAATCTTATTAATGAAAATAAATGATACTGGGAGAAAACTCAATTGGACTTACCTCTTCATTTAAATATGAAAATATTATTATAAAACTTTGGATAATCATCACCAAATAATTATTCTTTTTTAAAAATTTTTTGGGGGGAGTAAAATTAGACATCAAGGGAAAGTCATATAATAATTACGTTTTCATGAACCCAATCGTAAACCTAAGATGCAGGCAGCGATACTGTCAGTTCATTTTTTTCTTTTCTTTTTAATATAATTCAATGAAGACATATTTCCTCATGAACGCAATATTCTCCTGTGCATTCTTCACGAAAATGCCAACAACCGTGTTCTGGGAATTTTTAAATCTGATTTTTACATTGGGTTAAGTACCCAATAGATTTGTGGGTGAATGTTTCCAGAATTCCTTTTCATCGCTAGAGTGATTTTCAGGAAATATGGCACACATGTTTGTTATTGGACTACGGAAAACAGTGTATAGTCAGATCGACTAATATTCACCTCCTTCTGGTGAGACCATTTTCCTACTCGTTGAGTCATCTGTAAAATAATAATGGCGAAGTTAACGCATTTTTAGCAATTAAGTTAATCATTATTTAAAATATCGCATTGGTAAGGCTTTCGTTAGCTTCGCCGTTATCTTCATTGGATCAACAACGTTAAGCACAAATAAATGAAATACATATTAATATTATTGAAACAAAATTACATTATTATAAAAATTGAAAAATTAATTTAAATTTTCCTTTTTTAATTATTTTTCTTTCCGTTAGTTTTCTAAATGAACGGTGCTGCTGGCATACACATCAATTTCACAACTCTCTCAATCACAAGTCCGAATACACAATGGAGGATTACTTCCGAAAGGCTGGAGATATTGTTATATGTTGTTGCACTCACATTAAATGATATAAATGTTATTATAATTATTGGATCAAATATACAATTAGTATCTCTATAGTGAGGGAGGCGTCATTAAAATAACTAAAAGTTTCTTTTGGATGGATATATCTAGTTAAGGATTAAGAATTAAGCGTTTTACTTCAGCTTTTCTTTCCACGCAAACAACACACTGAAGAAAAAAACTTTCCACATACGCTAACCCAGAACTTTTGGCTTCATAGAAGAAATCCATTAAGCAGACTAATCCATTAGAGATTGCGTTGAAGCCAATGAACGCTATTCAAGTCTCTATTCCACGGATGAACTTAGAAACGACAGAGAAGAGACTTTCATATAGAGCAGCGTTATCCAACTTAACCTAACGAATTAAACTAATTCATTTTATTAATTTCCTACACGAGTTTTTGATTCTCATCAAAATATTTATATTATTTCATGCTGAAAAATTTGAATATTATATTTGAATATTAAATTTGAATATTATATTCCGAACATAATTTTCTATTTTCTCTCACCTGACATACAACGTCAAAAATCAACTCTGACAGTACAGATTTTTAACACAAAGTTGCATCCCCCCACCCTAACGTTTGGTGAAAAGATTTATATAAATGTAATACAACTCGCTGGCCGTAAAAAGGTTTCGCGGACCACATACTGCTTCCGGACAGCGCTGATATAGAATATTATTAATGTACTCTTAACTTTGGAGACATTTATTTTGTTCATTTCTTTTCTTTTTCCACTGAAAATGATAAAAAAATTGTTGTAGCACCGTAGAATACTGTTATTTGATTTTTTGCACGAACAGTTCATATGACAGGTATGTATGTAAAAGAATCCGTTATTTTCCAAGAATAAGTGTCACCTAAGGTAGAAAATATTGTATTTATTTATTAGGATTTCAGATTCACACATGGTTAAAGTAATATGTATGAACCTATTGGTCATGTAAATAATATACCAGGTGAAATTTTGATAGTTTCCTCTAACGAAAGTCCACGAGGGTATAATAACATTCACTAAGTAATGAGTATATTATGAATATATTTCACGAACTAATTGATGTATCTCTGTTCCTCTTGGTAAAAAATGTAAAATTTATATCATTTTCTGCGTTCGGTATTTCAATATGAAATCTGTGAAGAGCGAAAATATTTGGTTCTTTGTCCTTATACTTACACCTGTACCTAAGTGTTCATGTGTACATCTTCACACGTCTACATCGCGTGTCCCTTACGCATTTGAAGAGACCAGCGTGAACGTGCTAGTGTCTGCGTGGCAGTTGTGTTCGCCTCAGACATACGACGCGTCGGTGCAGGAGAAGAAAGGGACGTTTGGTTTTGCGCCAACTCACACGTTCCACTCCAAACGACAGAGCTGAAAACAAGGGCGAAACATTCACAGCGTCCAAGACTCTACGTGGCGCAGCTCTGAGATCAGCAACGCTCTTCAATTGTCGCATGCGTTGAAGATCGCCTCAGCAATTGTTTTTACTAGATCCATGTCACCGCTCTCGGTAAAATATTGAAGGAAGCGAATAAATGTGTTGAATAATATGATTAATTAATGTATATTTCGAGTCACATTGTTTTTAACAAGTTTAGATAATAGCCACGTGATAAATTGGAATAATATAATAATTTGACACCGCAAAGAAAATGATTTAAATCATTACGATATTATGTACATAAAAGGAGCTAGGAATACATCAAATTCACGATTTCATACTGATCATTCATCTTCAATTTAATATTTCATATTCCGATGGGTGTACATAAGTCTGCTTTTTGTAGTATTTTTGTTCTTTGGGTATTGATGTATTCTCGTTCTACTGTATTCATGCTGTCATACATAATTTGTTTACTATTAAAATTCGACGATGACCTAAATAAAGGTCAAAACGCAGTGTTTCTGAATCTCACAGAACTTCAGCTCGAAAAGAAGAATTTAAGCTAGAATTAAATTTAAGTTAATCTTATAATATGTACGTTAAAGGTCGCAATATTGATAAATTAAAATAAATAATATCTCGTTAACCTGGCTAAACAAAGAAGAGTAATTAACAATTAATAATAGCATTAATAAAAAATACAGAAAAATACGAAACTCTCATTCTTAATCATAAAAAACCACATTAGTTTAGTTTCTTGCCTACATGGACCTTGTTGGCGAATTTTTTAAATACAAAAATTCATTCATCATGTCGCGGGATTATTTTACAGTATAGATATACTAGCTGATTACCTGGCGTTGCTCGGGAGTTTTCTTAGACAAATCTTCTTTTACTCAGGATATAAAAAAAATGTTATAAGATCAAAATACTTTTTTTAAAAGATGTTCAGCACCCTAATTTTTCAAATTCACAATAATGCAAATTTAATACAAACGTTTACTGCATCTCGCGGGAGCCGCGCTGAACGAATTTTCGCTTCCGATACATGACGCAGCTGCACCATTTCATTAAAATTCTTGTAGAATCTAAACTGTTCGTCGAAAATTTACGATTTAAATGCGGTTTTTATCTTTGTTAAATGCACAAAACAAATAATTCATTAAATTTTATGATGATTATTTTTTCCTTCCTAAATTATTCTCTTAAATTTACGTCTTTTAACACTCCCATTTTTAATAAGGTTTTTTCAATAATGTAAGTGAACCTTTGTAGATAGACATACGCTGTCGCGGACTGTCTTGTAAAACTCTTTGAGGTGAGCAATATTGCCATTCATAGTTATCACTTATCTCTAACCGTTTGGGCGGCGTAAGCAAATATACCTCTCTCTTTTTCCGATTTCATCGGTATATATGGTCAAAATATTTTCTATCTTTACATGCATTCTTAAAATAAAAATTAGCCTATGTTCATCCTAGGCATCTTAACTATATTCTTGTCAAATTTCATCACGATCGGTTCAGTGATTTAATCGTGATTAAGTATTAAACAGACAGACACACCTTTCCGTTATGCATTTATATATTAGTATGGATTGAGCACCGTAGGCAACCACGCTCCTAAATAAAGTACCGACTTATGTCACCAGCGGCAGATAACGTCTAAAATGGAGGCGTAGTTCGCCCTGAGTGGTGCAGATAATGAAGGACAATAAAAAAAGCGATGAATACGGTATGAATGTAAGTTCCTTGATTTTCTTTATGCGCCCAATCAAATTAAAATTTCACGTCTGGTTTCGCTTCATGTCTCTAACTCACAACAAGCAATTAATTCACCATTGCGCAAGATATACACTGAATAGATCTCTTCTTAGTTTTCTTTTTTTTTAAATATACACCTCGGTATTTTGTTTGAAAATTTATTTTCGTTTCAAGGAACAATGGGCAAATTTATTATAGTGGTACTTTCTGTCGTATGAAACGATTAACGCATGAACGTTTTAATTTTAACGATCAGAGAGTCTTAAACCTCGCTTCACTTGTGTCACACTCATTGCATCATGTGTGTAATGCAGTTGTCAACCACTCATTCAATGACTCATGTAACCTAAGAGACAGAGAATGTGTGTCTGGCAAAGGAGTCACGGTAAATGACACGAGGTAAGGCAGCGAGAGTAAGGGAAAAGGGGATGATGTAAGTCTCGGGGATGGCAAGGGAAAAATGCAAGTGCTATTTTTCTTGAGAAATATTTGCTCTACCCTAAAATAGTATTAAAATAATCTACTTCAGTTATAGTTTTTTTTTCTTCTTAGAGATATTTAAAAAACATGTAAAATTACGAATGTTATATTCTACTGCACTACAGAGCGTAGATAGAAACCCAAATAATTGAATTATGCATTATCATGAACTAGCAGTATTATCCGGCGTTGCCCGGAATTTAAAAAGGATTTATTTAAAACCATTCCTAGACATTAAAAATTATTTTAAAAATTCTCAAATAAAACAAAAAAATAAAAAATATTTTTTGTATTGTTAAAACAAACATTCAAAAAATTACATTAGCATTCAAAACAAATTGGTACTGAGAATTCACATATTTTACCCTATAAAGAGTATTAAAACATCTGTAACGGATATGAATTCTTTTACTCATTTTGCCCGGCGTTGCCCGTGTTCTTATATAATATTCTAAATTCAAAAGTTAGTTTGCATATTTCTGTACTTTTGTAGTGTTAAATATTCACTTTAGTTAATTACAAAAACTAAATACAACTAAGGAAACCTACAAAAATAAGCACAGCTTTCAGTATTGTATGTTAATATGTACGTAATTAGAGATCATTTAATTCCATACAGAAAGAACATACACAGAACACAGAAATAAATAAAGTTGATAGTTAAGATCTCTGAATTCTTAGGTTTTCATTTCACTTTTACATTATTTTACGTTATGTAATTGAAAAAAAAAAGCTCTTTATAGCCTTTATAAAAATCTGCTTGTACGATTTGCTCACGCAGATCATACGTTCAGTGGATTGTGAACCTCACGTAACGCAATTGAACTCTGGCGGACATTTTAGTAAGCTTCACAGTTAAGTCACGGGAGTGAAGATTCACTTCCACTGATAACCAGCAAATTTTAATTGTTTTCTGCTCTTGAATTTCATCAATATTAACCATACCTTGCATTTTAATTGCAATAACCTTTTAAGTTTCAAATAATTTTATCGCTTACTTTTTCCGATTTCCGTGCAACAGACATTCCAAATAATTGACCCTTATTAGAATATGTAAACTATATTCATATTCATAAAAATACATTAATACAATTTAATATTTAATTTTTTGACTGATATTGGGTACAGAAGTCGAATTCGCAGAAATAATATTGGTCGGGAAAGTTGAACGGGGAATTAGGGAAAATTCATATCTATAGCTCATTCTTCTAATGCGCATCGTGACAAATTGTTTTTGTATTTATTGAATAAAACTTAATAATGGTTATAAGGCTACGCCTACGGCTAGTATCATTTTGACCCAGGATATAAAAATCATCGGCACATGAACGTATATCCAAAGACATAATTTCGTGTACGAAACACGCGGTGTAATTTGCCTGTAAATGTGTGTTAACTTTCAATAGAAAGGTCAAGATCATACAAATGTTGAAGTCAAACGACTGCCTTCAACATGGTTAGTCACCACAAATGAATTTTTTTTTTTTAAAATCTGGTTTTGACTGCGATTAATCTGAAAAGATGCCTCAAATAAACTATCAAATTTTTCGAAAAATTGCCAATATGTTATATTTGTAAAATTACAAATACGTCTCCTCTGTTTTGACGTGCTGACTAAGACATTTTGACTGAGACATTATTTTTCAGATATTTCGTGTTTGCTAGATCAGCACCGGGAACAGAAATACCTAGAAGATTTATCATTTTTATTGAGGAAAGGTATCTATCTACAAGAATTTTCTTTGCTTTCCAAAATATGCGATCAGACGAGAGTGTGAATATCCCATAAATGTCACAGATATAACACTCGGTAACTTCCTAATTAATCTAATAAAAAACAAAAAATTAAAAAAGTTATAACGTACGTATTAAACATATTACAATCTGTATATTAGTACAAAAATGTGCGAAAAAATTAAGACTAATTTTTATTCTTATATAAGTTAATATGTCAGACAGAATTTCTTTACAAGCTAATTTAAAACCCATCTAAAACTAGCGGACGTTCCAGTAAGTCGTCGAGTCTGATGTGCTCCAAGGAAGTCGCGTAGCTGCGTGCGCGCGGGAGCTGAAAAAAAAAACGCTGGCGAGACGCACTGACGCCGCGGTCGAAACGGAAGGAATAGGTGCTAAAGAGAGGGAAGGAAGGGGAAGAGAAGGAGAAGGACGCTTTTACATTCGTTCCGGTTTCCGCCTAATCTGTTTCCATTCCTAATTTCAACTTGTTCATCTCTATCATTTATTCTTTCCCGTTTGCGACTATTTCGATTCCGTCTGAGCCTATTTTCAGACTTTTTTGATTCTTGGACGTTATTCTTGATATTAAAATTATGTCTAACATTATTAACCCGAGAAACATAATTTACAAGGTTATATTAATATACCTAATTAGATATTGAAATGAACGTCTGATAAAACCATTGGATTAAATTAACCTGATACATTAACTAGTGAGACATAGAAGTATAAGACCTGATGTTGACGTGACTCACTGACTTTGATATAAATAATGATGGTGATAAAATCGTAAATACAATTAACAACTCTATAAATTTTTCGTTTAACCATAAACTTTTTCGAACTATCTTATCTATACCGATAATTATATACATTCTTATAGACTGATATAAAAAAATCCGACGAAAGAGCTCTCACTCACAATTAAACTAGAAACAAATAATTCTTTATTTTCATAATAAAATTGAATTATTTAAAAATTTAAAATATAAAGAAATACTTTCTTCTATTTATATTGTTCATCAAGAAAGAATTCAAAACAATTCTTTTTAGTTTATGACTATACTAGCTGAGTTTCCACGATTTCTCCAGAAAGGATGTGATTTTTTCGTAAATAATTGTTTTTGAGTCACCACCGATATTCCCTGAAAACGTTGTCGTATTCAGTGAGTCAAATCACGTACGATAAATAAGACAAAGAACTTGGGCACAGAAACAAGATAAATAGCGATGCATACTCATGAGGAAACCAGGGGCGAATACAGACTAATATTTTAGGGGGTGGTCATGGCAAAAGAATACAGTTCTAGGGAATAGTACATCCCAAAAAATATACAACCTCAGAAAAAATTGAAATTTCTAAAGCAAATTGTAAGTTTATGTCATCTAAGTGTTAATTAATATGTGCTTCGGTACAGTAACAAATTACTTTAGAGATTATTTTTTAAAAATTTGTGCGACAGGGGACAGTGGCAGATGCAAAACATTTATTCTGATTAAAGATGCAAAATTGTATACACTATTTTAAGGTACGGAAACATTTAATTTTTCAAGGACAAGAACAAAATCACTGGTGAAAAATGGGGCTGAAACTGAGGATTTTGAAAAATTAAGAACAAGTGCTGTATACAACTGAGACTGTTCCTCTCTACTGAACCCAAAATTTAAATATTTCGTTAATTCTTGACACATTAGCTTTAGTCAAGTGGGTGAAAATACATTTAAACAAAAAATATTCAAAATTGCCCTAACATGAAAAAAATATTGAAACATTTACCTTTTTGCAATTTTAATCGAATTCTGCTACTTAAATTTTCTAGATAAGATTATGTGATTAAAAAATCCAATTTTTCTTTAACAATATTCCAAATCACTAACTCTAAGTGCCTGAAAAATGGTCTATGAATATTGAAGTCTGGATTTTAAATAAAAACATTGCGTTAATAAATCTTTAATTTGTTTTTGATTTGATGGCATATCGATCTCTGGACGAAAAATGAAATTTGGAACGGCCCACAGATAGTAGTTAATGTTTCCGTTCAAAAAGCTGTTAAATCGTGTTATTTTCAAATAGTAATAAATGCGCTCAAAGACATTATTCAACAAGAGGGCAGATTAAGTACCCTTTATCTATCTTCATATATTTTTTGTCACAAATTTTGATCGGATTATTCGTGTGAGTACACAATCATTCATGCTAACGCTACAAGAACTACTAATAATTGAATTAAGTACTTGTATTTAACCTTGAATGACAATAGAGCAGCATGGAAACAAACATATTAAGGAAAACCTCTTCTAGTAGAAAATCGGCCCTATGAATTATACATGAGAGTCCTACCCGAGAGTAACCCCGCCCGAGGGTACTAAAAGTTATTTAATTTATTTGGATGAATGAGAAATATTATTGATAACGTCGCAATGTGTAAGAGTTATGCGAGTTGAGATTGCCGACTGATTGTAAGCTGATATTTCTGTTTACGTGGTGAGATTTACAGAGACCCTGGTAGACAGAGGAATTCGAGGCTGGAACCTGGGTTCGTCAGAATTTCAGAGGATAATAGTTTATTCGAAGTCGGAAATTTTGCATAACCTTCATTTATGTCTATAAATCAGTTTTGATTATAAAATTATGCTCTGTGTAGTTTCGATTTGCTACAGTTAGTTTTCTTTNNNNGGGGGGGGGAAGAGGCTTCAGCACCCTAAGCCCCCCCACCCGCCGTGGATGAGCCACTGCTATAAAACACAACGTTTATACAAAAATTGTTAAATCGTTTATACAAATATACTGCAATACTAATTACTGCTTAAAAGTTGTTCAAATGCGTTAACTTCCTTGAAAATCATAAACGCTTATGCGCGACTAGAAATTATTTTTATGGGGAGTCATAACATCCTTGACCCCTCCCTTGTATCCGCGCCTGGAGGAAACCAGGAAAATGAAGAAAGATGGTTGGCGATACTTTCATTGAGAATCTATACAAATATATAATATTTTTTAAAGAATCTAGCTAATAAATTGATACTGATGTACATCATAATCTTTCCTCTAACCAATATGTATATTATCCGTTTGTTTCCAATATCTGAATGTTTCACGTTTAACCCGTTAGAAAATTTAGATTTCTTTTTTATATAACAATATTATTTATTGATTGATTGCTATTAAAAACGCATTGACACAATACTTGTAGCTACATCGAGACCCTAGCTCTTCTTCTGCATTTTTTAGTTATTAGTACCACAAGACACCACCTTGTTTGATTTTAGAGGCAAGTTGAATAACTCTTGAACATTGTAACTCGTATCCTGAAGTACAATTTGACTACATTTATTATCAGGAATTATTGTCTATAAATACCCAACCCAAAAACCTAACATCTCTCCTTCCCAATTTTCTTACCCAAGTCCAACTGGAAGAGCAGGTGTCATGGCCTGAACCTCCTTTTGCCAAAAAGCATAAAATAAGTAAATAAATAAATATTTCGTAATTCAATTTTATCCCTCGCTACTTCTCATAAAATTGCAAATTTAATTAATATAGATAGAATTTAATTTATAGTTAAATATTAAGTCCCTTCATGTGTTACCTTCAGGACTATTTTTGACAAAGCAGTGCCACATCAAAATAAACTCGAAGGAAGATTCGTTTTTGTAAACAGGTTGTGGGCGAGATGAAACGTTTAGCGGTCACACACCATTATACGAAGTGTATAAGCGTATTATCATTTTTATTGGGGCGAAGAGGCTCGTAATCTTAAGTCATTAGATCCTTCTGTTTAAGTGGAAGGGAATAAACTCTTTCATTAGCGTTTGTCTTCATTTTCGTAAAAACGACTAAACAATATTCAAGAATTCTTCTACGTGGTGCTCGTCGTAAATAATAACTTTAGAATACAACGCTTTTTAATGGCTTATTTTTAAGAGCAATAATCATGTTATTTACGCTGATGACATATGTAATAATAATTTCCGCTCTTCCGAGGAAAATCTGTGCATAAATATGTTCGAACTCTAAATTTCTCGTAAACTCACAACCTAGGTGCAAATGCACATACTTCGTCACAGAGACATGTGCTTCCATCGGATTCCGTCAGCTGCGCGTCGAAGGGCGTCACCCGAAACAGCTGAGGTGCGCATCCCGACCGCTATCACAGAGGGTTTTCTAGTGAAGAAGTATCACTAACAAGCACTGAAAGAACACGGAACCCCGAATGTGAAACAATACTTACACTCTGTTTTAATTTTAATTCAAAACGAAAAAAAACGTGCCTTAACAAAGGAAAAATTATATTCGTAATACTAATAAAATAATGTAACTTAATATAAATAAAAAATGTAAGTTAATATAAACAAAAAATAATAATATATACTAGTGAATTATATAATTCACAATAAACAAATTTGTAAGGAAACATAATATCTAAAGACCTTACGTCTGTATGTTTCAATGTTTGTTTGGTATGCAAAGGCTCACCATTTGATAGATATTTATAAATAATAATGAAATTTTGTAAAACGAACCAGCAAGGACAGAACATTTGAATTTCTCTTAACCCGTCTGGTAGGGACAGAGACCCTGTCCGGTTACCCGTTTGTCCGGTAAATACAAGGTTCCCATGAAAAATCGATTTTCGTTCAAAAACAGCCCGCAATTTCGTCAGACTATCACTAATAAACAAACAAATGAGACCTCATTGCAAATCATTTTATTGTACTTACATATATACGTACATACATACTTACATACATAAACGAACACGAAAAACTTGATTCATAGATAAATTAATTAGAACGTAGACTCATAGAAGAATGGACTCCGAAGCAAGAAGAGAACCAAAGTGGCAAACTCTCTTCCCCTCCCTGGTTCTGCCTGCCATAACACAAAGACGTTGCACACCTAACGTCGTGTCACCGCGTTTTACTTTCCAGCGAAGACCCGTCAAACAATAAATGTTTGAACCACTACCTGCCATTCATTATACACTGAAAGAGAGGAAACTGTTTTACGGGATAGACCGGTTAATCCGAGGACACGTTGATCCAAGGCCGGTTAAAAGGGGTTCTATAGTTCGCTATTTTAGAACCTTACTCATCCCTAGCGAATGTTTTTCGTGAAATTCCTATGATGGTATACAAGCAGTTCATATAGCATGTACGTCACACAGAATATAATATGTGATAGAACATCAGGGGAGATATGTAGGAAACTTCAATGTTGCCATGGAGATATAACGAATAATTTTACGTAATTTATGGTGGAAAATTTGCACTAAAATCAAGAAAATATTTGACAATTATGAAAAATTAGAACTAATACGTATGACCTATTCTCGTTTCTTTCAAAAGTATTAAAACTATGTTTACTATATTCAAGTAACTGTATAGATCTATGTTATATTACATATTTGTCATTCATAAACAGAATCAAAGTTAAAACACTTCGTATATGTATCAGTATTAAGTGATGGTGAGGTATAGAAAGAGTTTTTATAAATAAATGAGAAAGACTAGTTTCTCTTTCTGAATTGTTTACATTTTTCTTATTCAATTGTTTTACATCTTTAACTTACACCATTTTATCATATTTTTCTTCATTTAAATATGATATCCAATTTCCAAATATATCCGTCCAATATTTCCACAACTTAAACTTAAATTGTTTTATGATATGAAATTCTTTTTATTGAATTTTATTTTATTTTACCATGTTTGTACGTTTCAAGTGTGTGTGTTATTGATTTTAACAAAAGTTAAATTCGTCTTGTGCTTTATCATGCCTTTGCTGGNGATCGAAGAAGCTTTTTGCAGTAAACAATTCAGAAAGAGACACTATGTTTTCCTCACTGACTTACATTGCTGTCAATGCAAACAAATCGAATTAAAATTATCAATTCCACCCCTCCTTCATCCACACACACGCTTGCCCCAAGGGCTTTCTACGCCCACCATCGCCACCTCCATCCTTTCGTCGCAGATGCATCGTCAAAGCACTAGCAAAAACAAGCGCAGCGCCTTCGAGCGTCGAGATGTTGCGTTGTTTAGGTTTCATCTCCGCTTTTAGTATCGCTCTTCATCTTGTCCGTCGCTGCAGAGATAATAAACTCACGCGAGAGAGCAAGCGAGCACGAGTTAGTGTTACATAATGGGCCAGACGGGAATAGAGTTGTTGTTGGGATNTAGTGTTACATAATGGGCCAGACGGGAATAGAGTTGTTGTTGGGATTCGAGTCCAATCACGTGTGATTTAAGGTAGTGTGAGAGACCTGGTGACTGGTTTTCAATAGCCTGCTTTTTATGAACGAGAAAACTATTATCCTTCACCACGCCAAATAAAATTAGGACCTTGCAGGATTATTATTTGAATAAAACCATTTAAAGTTATACGGATTCTTATGGAAGAAACATCAGAAGGGACAGTTTTCTAATAGATTTCCGTGTAATTTCTAATGTAATCCATATAAAAATCTATTACTTATGTCACAAATTTAATATAGAAATAATAGTACAACATTAAGGATGTTATTCAACGAAAACAGTTGCAAAACTCCATTATTCAATTATTGTTTTAATTTGAACGGTATAGTAAATGACAAGCAGTTTTTAGCACTTCATTACTCATGAATTACTGTTATAATGACTATTCTGATATACATATAAGATAATTTTAATGAAAGTATAATTAGTGGTTATGTACGCTTCACTAGCGCCAGACACGCTCGCACTACCATGAAGTGGCTTGGAGATGTGGACGCAAAAGTACGAAATGTAGTACATAATAGCAGTTATGCAAAATATACATAAATGTTTATCATTTCCATTTCGTAACAACATGAACAACCTCTTCGTGATTTGTGGAAATACCTTATTGCTACAACGTTCCAGAGGTATATGTCTCCTTTACAGGGATTCGTTAATTTTTTCTCAAAACAAGCAACCGCCAAATCTACTCCCTCGTTCAAGTCCATATTCAATCATTATTAAGTTATAAAACTCATTTTTATACATGGTTATATTCATAGCTAAAACAAATCACAAAGGCAGTTTTATTGCGTTGTAAGGTACATTTGCGCATTCATAAGATTTATTCATACGAAAAACGAAAGATGATTATCTGAATCCAAATTATCTGAATTGAAATATTAATTTACTGTTCCCATGTATTTCCCATCAGTTAAAAAATAAATTAATGGGGAATATTTAGCATTTATAAAAATAAATTCTATCCTCCTCGGAGATATACTATAATTTGTATTACATGCGTATATTACTTTCTGACCAAATTAGAGATGCTGAGTGGTAAGACATTATATTCTTGTTAATTAAAACAATAAATAAAAACGTGTTTTTCACATAACAACCTTTATATGAAATTATTTTCATATTGATCTCTTGTCTTCAATGATTTATCAAAGGAGACATTCAAATATTTCTTAATTACTTAGCCTTTAAAATTAACCTATAGAAATAGCATTTCACATACTTTAAGAAAATTTTCAGTTCGTAGCATATTTTTATATCTCATCGTAGCTGTGCATTAGAAACGTAGTCTATTCAAGGTCAGTTCCAAAAATTAGTACTGATTTTTCCCGTCAACACGGACGGATAGAATGGGGCGATTTGTGGTGGGGGTGGTGGTGGTGGTG
>NNCF01134729.1:38586-59070 GCA_002313205.1 Laupala kohalensis
ATATATATATATATATATATATATATATATATATATATATATATATATATTCATTATTAATTAAATATTATAGTTCTATTTGACCTGATACTAATAATTTTAAACCTACAGCACCAATCAATTTAAGTTGTCATATCAGAAAAAATTGAATGAAATTTCTAAGCTAGGGAAAATTTACATTTCATAATTTTAGCTACCTTTAAAATCCTAAGCAAAGTTGCATTACGTAAAGTTTCCGTTATTTTTAATGTTTGTGTTCATACTTCTTCTGTTCGAATATAAACGTAAACTATTATAAACTCATTAGTACGTTCTTTCTAATTCTAATTTGAAATTATTTGCAGTCATAACCTGGAGAGCATCGGGAGAACTCATGCATTTTACAGGCCAACAATAGGGTTTTCTAATGCAGCAATACGAATGCCATCTATTGACTCTCACTTTGAGCTGATTTATTACAGGGACATAAGATGGCAGCACCTCAATAACGTACTTTTAACTCTTTGTTTCTCTACACAGTATATAATCTATATCAAACATTTTGAAACACACAACAGCAATTGTATGTATTCTCTTTGCATTTGTTATTGAATCACAAAAGCAATATATTGTTTGTAATTCAGAAACTCAAGCAGAACTAGTATTTGACAAAAATGGTTAAAAAGGTAAAGGAGTTATATTCTTATACATTTGAAATGTTATTGAAGGTATTATGTTATAGACATAACACAAAAGTGCATTGCTAGACACGCAGTGATTTCATACTAGCGAATGTTCATATTACATTAGATTTTATTTTTTAAGCATTTGTTCTACTATTAGAAAACGTTACCTTCGTTCGAGGAAAGATGCGATTTTTTGTAAAATCTATCCAATATCAACTCAAGTTTCATTGTAGTTTTAAAGATATAACCTACCAATAAATAGGAATTACAGATAAAAATCAATATCAAGCAACTTGATATTGTCATCTTGGGTTTCACTGCTTTTGTAAACATTTCATATACATTATATTAGCTAGCTTATCCTAGTCCGAGTTTTTTTCCGGTTTTTCTTCCGGAAGAGATGGATTTATAGAATCGAAGGAAGCATCAAGGAGAGATAGTGTCATTAATATTATAATTGGTCCAGAATTTTGAGTGCTTTAATTATCACGATTAATAAAAATTATATGAGGAATAATTATAGAAAAATGATTGATGATAACATTTGTTAAATTATTATAGTACTGGAAATACTATTCACAATTTTTTTTAAATATTCTAAAGACATAATAAGTATGTAGCTATTTTTGTTCTTTTTAAGGAATCTCATGTCATGATTGTTCTTTGGTGTTCCAAAATGTTAACTGCATTTGTGCGCTGGAGCGGAATTGATGGAAAAGTCCCTTGTTTGTTTCCGGAGTGTAAAATAGTATAGTGTTCTGCGGGTGGTCATGTACCCATCCTTCCATACTAATATATAACTGCGTAACGCGAAAGTGTGTCTGTCTGTTTGCTACTTAATCGCGACTAAACCGCTGAACCATTCGTGATGAAATTTGGCAAGGATATAGTTAAGATGTCTAGGATGAACATAGGTTAACTTCCACTTAAAAAATGCGTGAAAAGAAAGATACAAAATTATTTTTACCATAAATGTCAATTAAATCTGGAAAAAAGAGATATATTCGCTTACGCCGCCCTAACTGTTAGAGTTAGGCGAAAACTATGTATGGCAATATTGTTCGCCTCAAAGAGTTCTACAAAAAAATCCGCGAATTTTTATCTTCATTGTCGAAATAACGTTATTAAAAATAGGAGAGTTAAAATTCAGTTGATGAATCATCAAGTTTAATAGTTTTTTGTTATGTGCATTTAACAAAGATTAAAAAATCTGTACATCGTACAATTTGGACGATTTGTCTCGTGAGCGAAAATTCGACCTGCTTCGGTTCCTGTCGATTTCGTTCGTTGGACTAACAAGTAAAAAAATTACAGGTAACGCCGAGTAATCAGCTTCTATTATTATAATTTGATCCATCTATTATTTGAAATGAAATTCCTCATTCTTCATTGAACGAAAAAATACAATAGAGTAGAGATACAATAATACGGACAACGCATTATGTTTCATATTGAGTTCGAATTTGATACTCTTGTTATATAAATATGTGCTTCGGTTATTCGTGAATATCAACAAGAATAATATTACTTTTCGTAAAATGTGATTTCCTTGGGACATATTACAGAAACATTGAACAACATGTCATTAAGTTTTACATGGTCCACGTGAAATATTTTACTCTTGTGTCATTGTCCTGAATATCATAAATTATGTACGTTAATTGATCAAAAATTCCAATGTGATTTTAACATTTCAAGAAGGACAGTAATATAGACTTTTATTATTGAAGTGCAATAAACACGAACCAAAAGGCATTCCTGGAAGTGTAATTGTGTTTGCAGCAAATGAGCATATTACTAATGTAATAATCGCTACTTGAAACAATTTGACGTTCAATATAGTGATAAAAATACCAAATATTTTCTTCCGGATAGTCTGGACGAAAAAGAGATTTTGTAAGAAAATACTTATTCCTCTGTTTTAACATTTATTTTCCTATGAATCATGTAACATTTGAAATTAAAACATATTTAACCCAATTATTGCAAATTACATGATTTTGTGAACAATCAATCACTGTCAAGAAAATAACTTTATTATTTGTAATTATTGGGGTTCACAACGGAACCCTAATGTTATTAAGTACACTCTAAGGCTAATTCAGCATAAGGTAAGGCGGAATCCTGTATAATGAAGTTTCATCTAAGGTTACCTTTTCTTCACCAACAACTAACCTTTGGTCATATACACTACACGTCCCTTCAACCCAACATATTTTAATCTTTTCCCAAGAGCTACGAGAACAGGCTTTTTTGTCTGAACCTCACAATATACAGTGACAAAATAAATAACGATTAATTTAAAATATATTCAGAATAATTTTAAAAAATTGATTTAAGAACGGATTTTACATAACTGTCGTTATACACCTACTATTTATAGTAGTAAGAAAGTGAGGATCAATTCAGTGTCTTCAATTTAAAAAAAATCAAATTTTCTGTCATATATCATCTAAATTGACTAAAATTAATTTTTCAGTTTTCACTACAAAGACTTCATTTACAGAGAGAAGCTCAGATGAAGATGAATTCTAGCTTTGGAAGCGAACTTTGGAACGAATTTATGTTATCAGTGGATTTCGCATTTCAGGGAGTATCTCAGAACAAACTGCAGCATCATCAATCACTGACACAACAACAAGGGGAAAATATTTCGCAAGATTCACGCCAGCGGAAGGAAGATGAACAGGAGTTTGTTATCGATCGCACAGCAATTATCACAGTGGAATCTTTGGAAAATATGGTGAGAAATAGAGAAACAAACTTCAAAAAACGGAAATTTTATTACAAAATTATATCACTTTGACGCGTTTTGCTTCAGAAAAAGAAATTTCCATTTTTTGTGTCAATCAAAATTTTTCCTGGAGTTTCTCAATCCCCAGTTTTTGGAATTCATCTTGGCTGTTGTTATTGGATGTTACATGTATCTCTTTGCCTTTTTGATACAAATTTAGAATGATAAATAATTTCACAGCATTATTTAGCAATAAAATGCAAATCCAAAATACAATGCCACGTACCACACACCCAGTCTTAATGTAAGTAGTTTCAAACGATGGACGAGCTATCTGTCCGGTTTGAAAGCAACTCCTAACTCACGAATAATTCACCAGTACATGAAAATGCGAGAATTCATTTCTCATCACGAATTTGTTTTTAAGTTATTGAGTACATTATAAAATACATTTGCAATATACATACGCGATATGATATCATTTGAACGCCGTCTGCATCCGAGGCATGCTCATATTCTTGTTACCTTATCTCTTGGACGGTAGAATAGATTTGAATAAATCATCTGCATTGTTGGAAAATAGAAATAACGTTGAAGTGAAAAGTAAAGGACAATCGCTTTCATCAGTCGTTTGGTGACCTCAAAAAAATATTTTTACTTTCTAAAATAACTTTAACAGATTATTTTTAAAATCTCGTTTGAGATTTCTTGTAAAAAGAGTTAAATTTCAACTCACGTGAATGAAACTCCATAGTTGAAGAGTTTGAACTAAAAATTTCTTATGGTTGCAGCGTTCCTATAAACCAGGGTCGGGCATGTGGGTACGTTCAGAGTTCGCTGGTGAACAAGTGGCTCAAGGATCCATGGGATACGTGGATGACCGCGGACACGCTTCTACTTTCTGCGAGTCCATGCTGCGTTGGAGCTCCGGTAACCCAGAAGCCATCGATTCACTTCTTGCTCATCCATTGCTCTGTGAGTGACAAGCAAAGATTTGTTTTTCGGCGTTTGCGTTTAAAGTGATATTTTTTTACGGAACTGTGCGATCTCTTAAGTCTGTGTATCCTGAGAACATGGAAAAAGTAAGCTTTCCAGTTTTGACTGGACAAATCATTTCTCGAAATGATAATGTTTTTTAAACATTCGCGGAAATAGAAAATGTTTCAGGTGAATTTATGAGAACACCTAAATACTGATGGTTCTGTTAACTTGAGATAGAAAGAATGGTAGTGGATTTTCAAACGTTTTCCCACTACGAACAATTTCCTCTCAGCACAAGGATACATAAGGTGGATCAACTTACTTTACTGCGTACATACAAATGAAATCTTACAAAGAATTTTACATGTTAATTCCTATAATTATATAATTCTTATGGTCTTCGATTCTTTAACAACATCTCCTATTCGTGAACTACACCAATGAACATCACTTTGCATTATGTATACAATAGTTTAATGATTAGATAAAATTGGCGTTGTCTGAACTCGACGGTGGGAAGAAAACATGTATTCTTTTAAAAGACAGAAAAATTCGAGTGTTGAAGTACTGGAAATTTATGATTGATATTTAACTAGATTAATAGTATGCACACCTTAGTTTCCTTGTAGATAAGGATATATAAATATGTTTTAAAATCTCATCACAATCGTTTAACGTCATTCACATGCCAAGAAATATATTTAATTTTTGATGGTTGATTTCGTTTTTATTTTCTCATGTTAGTCCTGTCTTAAAACTTAAATCTTTCTGGTTTGTGGATTGGTATTATCTCCGCATGTTTCCAGGTTGTGGGAAAGTAACCTATTCTTAGTGCTGCATTGAATACTGCGCAAATATATGTGCTTGCTTTCTTTGGCATTTCTTTTAAGATTTTGTTTGTAATTTGATCATGGTCAGCTGATTTGTTCGGACAGAGGGCTTTTATTTGTTGCTCTATTTCCTTGGGAGAAATGAATTTTATTGGAAGATCAGCAGTGAATTCGGTTTTTCGTATTTCTTCAACGATGTTGTCGTTAAATTTTATGAATTTAATGGGATTATTAACAAAAGAAGATGCAAAGTGAGTTGATAATAATTCTGCTTTATTAATATCAGACTCTGCCCTACTTATTTGGTCCGTTAATGGTGGTATGTTTAGATTTTCGCGTGATAAGCGTTTCACTGCTATCCATTGCGCTCGAGAGGCAGGATGAATTTGGGCCAGAGAGGATTGAAAATTTTTAAACCGAAATGTTTCTAGATGTTCATGAATTACTCTCCCTAGTCGGTTGATACTTCTTTTACTTTCTTCTGGGCGGTATTTTTGCCATGACCATCTCAGGAGCCTTGTCCTTTTTATTAGGTTTTGTTTAAAGCCTGGTATTTGTTTATTTTTCATTGTGAAGTCGCCATTTGTTGTTAAGTACGAGTTACTTACAGAATCTTCAATTATTGATGTCAGGTTGGTTATTGACATGTCAATTTTTTCACTAGAATCTAGAGGTGGGTATGTTCAATTTTTTTGTCATAAGTGTACGGAATTTTTCCCAGTTTACTGTTTCCTTAATCATTTGAGAGCTATTTGGCATGAGCAAAATATTAGCGTTAAATGTGATTATAACTGACGTATGATCAGAATTTAACTCCGGTAGGGTGTGTTGAAATAGTTGTCCATTGAAGTTTTTTGAAAGCACTAAGTCCAGTATATCAGGATTGAATTTATTGTTAAATGGGTAATGAGTTGGTGAGTTTGGAGAATGTATTAAGATATTATGTGACGTTGTTAGTACTTTCAGTTTTTTTGCCAGCTTTATTGGTTGATTTACAATCACAGCTGGTGTGTTTTGCATTGAAATCTCCACATACTAGCACAGGGTTTTGGTCCGATAGATGTGGTAGTATATTATTTTCGTTAAATTGATTCCTAGGGTGTCTGTAAATACATTTGATAGTCATATTCGGTGCATTTTCCTGATTTACAGTTATTCCTATAGCTTCTACTTGAGTATTTGAAAAATTTGGAATTTGATAATGTTGTAAGGAAGAGCGAATTATAATAGCTACACCTCCAGAAGGTTTAGTGCTTAGTCTGTCTTTTCGATAAATATTATAGTCTGCTATTTTGAACTTGTTCGAGGCATTGAGGTGTGTTTTTGACACACACGCTATACCAATGTTATAATATTTTATGAAATGTGTGAATTCTTCTTTCTGTCTTATTAGACCATTTTCATTCCAGTTTAATAAAATTAAATTTGTATTATTTGAAAACATTTCCTTCTATTAAAGGTAGAATTGCTTAAATAGTGGATTGTATTATTGTTTGGATTTGAGGCAAAATTGCTTTTGTGACTTATGTAATGATTTCTCTAACTAAATCTTCCTTGTTTAGTGACATTGCGCTTGAGGAATTTGACGCTTTGCGTTAGCTAGCTACCTGAGCATGCGAGGTATCACTGCGTTGAGGTGGCCTCGCTTGACGATGGTCTGGTAGTGGAGGGAATTCAGTTGTGAAGTTGGGAGGTTTAGATCTAATGGGGTTAGGGTTTTGTGTAATTAGAGAGGGAGGTATTCGGTTTAGTCTTAAAGCTGGACATTTCTTAAAATTTGCTGAGTGCATTCCTAGGTATTACATATCTTGGAGGTGTATCACTAGATTTGGAACATTTTGAGAAGTGGTGATATTCTAAACACTTAACACATCTGGGCACTCTATTACATTTGTTGTGGGAGTGACCATAACGCTTGCAGTTTTTGCATTGAATGGGACTTTTAGGCTTATTCCGGTGTTCCACTTTGACCACGGCGTGAAATAGTTTTTCAAGTTTGAATAACTCTGTGATGTCTGCGTTATTTTCAACCTGAATAACACATAATGGAATTGGAATCTTTTTTGTATTAAGCCTAGAAGATTTAATTACAAGGTAATTTAAAAATTTTAGTTCTGACGTAACCTCGTTTTCCTCGTAGTCCGTTGGGATACCTGTTATTATAACTTCTCTAGTTTTTTGAGTTGGGTATTTGAAGGAATGGAACTCTATTTGTTCTTTCCTACAAAAAGTTATAATTTTTCTGAAATCTTTAATAGTTGATGGTCTGATTTTAACTGATTTATTAAATAATTTGGTATCAAAAGTCTTATTAGTAATCTCTTTTAGATCATTTAACAGTAGTTTATAGTTTTCAACATTATGAATGAAAATGGGGGGAATAACTGTTTGTTTCTCTTGATTTTCCTGCACTTCATTTGACACAGAATTTAACAATGCATATTTATTAGCGGTTGGAATGTTTGCCACAACGATTTCCTCCATATTTGAATGATTACTAAGTAATTGTTTTGCACATCTGTATTTTGAGGTTTAGTCTGGTTATTTAAGTCTATGTAATTTTTTCTTCTTCTCTTTGTACCGAACTCCACTGCAGTGTCTGCTGGCGCGCCATACCTGTTAAAAGTTTGTGGTTGCGATAAGATTTCTTCTGTGTTGTCTCCTTGGTTGTACAGAACGTCCATGGCCTCGCGTATTACTTCGCCTGCATTGCACTGATCTTGGATTTGGGTCAAATTTACATGTTGAAGATGATTTTCCTCTCCTATACGACTATATCACTTCTAATCATGAAGGCTACCACAGCCGCCCCCGATACGGGGCAGCTGTCTGTTTCACACCAGCTGTCACTATCAATTGCTATTCAATACTTCGATTCTCGCACAATCGCATTAAAAGAAAACACTTTAAGATTCTTCTAATAAATGCTCTCACTGTCGAACGCTTAATAATAGTATGTCACAAGTTGATTGAATGACTTGACCACTCACATAAAGCGTAGCAAGTTTCACGACTTCACAGGGCAGAGGAAAACGGTTTTACCGCTTCCGCTGCTCCAAAGGAACTAGAATCGATATGTGTCGTGCGTAGTCACTGTGTTCCGAGCGGAGGGATTGCCTGAACATCCCAGCACATCAACGACCAGAGGCACTGAGAACACAGAAGAAGATATGGATGACGTGGAACGTGCAAACAGTGCCATGCTTGGTGCAGAAACCAACATGGAGAAATCGACACGTCGCAAGTCAAGCACGCCACGCTCCAACGATCGAACTTCAAAGGCGGCTAAGCAACAAGGTGAGAGGTCGGATGGAAAGGTGATATTAAGAATATAACTTAATCGTCGTTTGTTTTGACTTTTGACTAAAGTTGATTCTTGTGTAAGAATTGTACTATGATCATGGCGCGGAGCGATATACACAAAAACATCGGAAAATATGCGCCAAAAGAGTTTTAAATATGCAACAAAAATTCAATAACATGCACCCAAAAATTCGAAATATGCACTAAAAACACCTTCCGTATCTACTTATTGTTAAGATAAAACAAGCGTAAATCAGGATAGTTAAATAATACTCAGTTAGTTCATACAGCTTAAGCTATATTTCGATAACACACATGTTAATTTTAATTGATACAAATAACCTTAAAATTTCAGAGTTCAAACAAATATCTTCAAAAATATGTATTTATATGCACTATTAAATTGAATTCAAATGATCCCACGACTTGGAAGTGTTAGATTCCTCAAAGCCATAGAAAGTCAGGAAAAAATATGAAAAACTGCAAAATCCGAGTCCTCGTTGTTATACTGTCTAGAAATACTTGTTGAATAAACCAAATTATAAAAATATAATTTAAATCAATGTTTTCCCGGAAACTAGTAGAATATATCTATGACTGATAACATGCAGCCACTTACAGCATTTGAAGAATTTTTAAATCCCACAATAATTCTATTTCCTACAAAAATGTGTGCTCTTGCTCAGGTTTAAGTGAACCAAACAATTTACATAATAATTATCAAAGGCTATTAAAATGTCAGGAGTTAATAGATAGATCAAACGCTCCGATTCCTATCGAGACACAGTACTTGACTCTAACAAAAGACATCACAGGAGGTGCATGCTACACTGGGAATAAATGTAACAACTCAAATTTAAAAAATAAACACAAATTATTTTACACTGAATAAGTGGCATTGGTATCTTGAGACCAAGGTTTCCAGTTTATATGCAAGAAGTTGATATTTCAAACCAATAACGAAGCACTAAGATAGTTAGGAGATGAGTCATTTCATAATGTTTCTATATTCATCGCGCATGTTATGACAGGAGTACGTAAAAAGGAATCCACTTTTCGTATTTATACAATAGAAGTGCAATATATCTGAATCAGGTATTACAGCTACAATTGACTCATAAGAATGTTATTATATTCAATGAAATGTTATTATAAACTTTGTGATGAAAATAACGAATGAAGAGATTGAAATAAATAAAGAATTATTTTTCAAATAACGTACGAAAGCTAAGTGTTATTTACGTAAATAAAACGCATCCCAATATTTCGAATACAAACGTGTAACGAATTCTTTGGGATCTTTGAAATACATTTTAAGAGTCTACTTCTTATGACATATTATCCATCGTCTGAACTTGAAAGGACATTCAACAAGAGCTTTCGTTACGTTCCGGAGTTCGACATGAACATTCGTCTTCATGCTGGTCAGAAATGGAACTCAAACTATAATGTATTATTTGAAACACCCAACGCCATCCGAGGATAGATCTATTCCCGACGGCTTCACATAGTTGTTTCTTCAGATTCTCATGTAATATGGGAGTGGCCGAGTGGCGCAATGGTCCAATTATTAATTAACATCTGAAATTTAGTCTTGTTTTCTACCGATCAATAAAGAATCTTCATTTCTCAGTGAGTTCATACTTTTAATAACTCTTATTCCTGTGCCATATAAGGTCCAGCCAATCGTCTCGGAAGGGGGAAGACGACAAAAGGGAAGATAACGAAGGGCACTCTGTCACCACCTGCTCAACATGGAATCATCTGCGGTCGAAGTACTTTTGATATGCTGCCATTGCTTCTGGGTGAGTTTATAGACATTACAGGCTGACGATTTCCAGCATGCATCGCTCAATCACGCAGACTTCATATGGATTCATTGTATCACAGTTGAAGGATAGCTCAGATGTTGGTTCCATAATTACTCTACTGGCGCTTTTGTATGAAAAATGATTTTATATATTTATAAAGATATCGCAGATATTCTAGTAGCATTTACATCTAAGCAAAAATAACGAAAATAAATACCAAACACGCCGTAATGACTTAAGGATTCTAAAATAGAATTAACATTAAAATGAGTGGTTTCTTTCATATTCTTCACTTTCTGCTGGGTATTTTTCTCGTTGTTTTCGTAATTAGATTTCGAAGATACTAGAATATCTGCGATATCTTTATAAATACATAAAATCCTTTTTCATAACGAAGCTCCACAAGAGTAATTATGGAACCAACATCTGAGCTACAACGGAATTACAAGAGCGTATCAAACAGGTAGCCAGGGTTTCTGCGTTCTTCGTTCAGTAAATGGACTATAAGTTTCAGGACTGTAAGTAAGACCCCTTCGGTGGCTAAGTTAGCATGCTTGCTCATCACCTAAGTCACTCAGTTGCAGGCGGAGTCAGAAAAAATCGCAATAATGTCCCAGTTTATATAGCTGTGAGTACTTTTCTGTTTATTCTAGTCCTTTTGGCTACCTTGATTACAACATAGTCATTTCAAGGTTTCTCTTTCTACTTACGTATCTTTATATGTCTTGTTACCTTTAGGCAGCGTCATGTCTCCGTTCCCGCCCCGAGGAGGCAGGCGCAGATCATCTGTTTGTCTTATCTCTTTTCTTTTATCTTCTGTTGATGATATCCCATATTTGACCCAATTTTGTTTCGAACTCTCAATGTTCTTCAAAATCTTCTTGATTTTGCACTAAATTTTCGAAATTGTCTGTGAATATTGAAAAGCGAAACCTCCTTCTTCAATCTATCTCCTTGATGAACCGAACCTCCTCGAGGTGGGGTTAGTATCACTACTCTGATTCGGCCAAAATATTCCAGTACACAAAGAAACGGAAACAAGGAAGTAGGAAGGAGACGGGGAATAATAAATAAAGGGACAGATAATAAAGGAAAAGGAAAAAATAAAACAGTGAAACTAATGAAAGGAATGAAGGACTCTGGTGTGGCTAGATAGCCGAGGTACAGGGCTAACCACGTGGAACGAGTTGTTGGTAAACCCAGCTAACCGACTCGCCTACTAACAATAACCTTACCACCACCCTCCTACCTCCTATCATCCCATGAAGATAATCTTAAATAGCACGCAACACTTCCCATTTACAAATATTGCAATTTAAAAAATCTGAGTCCTACATTGCCTTGAATTCCACAGTAGGATGGTCGAAACGGCATTTCTGTATACAGAGACGCAATTTGTCCTGGACAACCCACCATATAAAACAGTTTTACAAACACTCACAATCTATTACCTACCAGTCTAGAACACCGCCAGGGCACAGATAAAAGATGTTATATTGGATGAAAATAATCACGGTTGCGTGAAAAGCTGGAAGTCCCGGGTTCGATCCCTTGTCCCGTCTCCCATTTACATTCTTTATAGCGTCATACGAGCACTTTTAATTTTCCATGAGGACACCTTCTGGATACACGTACATACAGGTGAAGTGGACTTGGAAGAAGAGCTATCCTTAGAAGCGGAACGTAAAGGCTTCTTCCCTCCCGATCAACCCGCGTGGCCTGATCTCCCCCGAGTGCGCGTTCGAGCGCGTCTGCACCGTCTGGAACGGTTGGAGATGATGTTAGGCCCGTCTATGCAAAACACTTCTGGAGGAACAGCGAGGGGAACTGGAGGAGGAGGAAGCTCTGGAGGTGGAAACAGACGGAGCGTGGGTGGTGGCTCGGCCAACGCAGGCTTCGACGCTGCCTCCACGTCATCTGGACCCAGCGTCGGATCCGGCGCCAGTCCCTCGCGTCACACGGAAAAGAAAGAGAAAGAACCGAGCATACACAAAGCGGTGAGTGGAAGGAACGTTCATTTCATTAATGAACAATACTAATACTTCAAAACTTTACACTTATTTTCTAAATTTAATACTATTTTTCGAAGCGCAACTACTGTCCACGATGATTTTTTTTAGAAGTGTGAAATAAAGTAATTTGTAACATAATTTTCCAACATAAAATTCTTCAATATCATAAAAGAAGTTTAAATTTTCACGAAAAACAGTTGAAAATATATGATGTAGGTAAGAACATTCAAGACTTTTTAGACATAAACGCTCGTTGAACCTCGTCCTCGTCCTTAGTATCTATAAGACTATTATAATATTTAAAAAAATAAAAATTCCTGTTTCATTGGTTCAGTCAAATTAGAAATTTTAGGATTGTGTATTGTAGGTATGTTCGTTTTGCGAAAAAAAATATTGAAACAAAAACTCTTTTGCATCCTTAAATGGATAATAGCAATAAATAAAAAATTATCTAGCACTAAAACACTTATTCAAAGAGTGTTGCATGATTCATTAGTAGTAATGTTTACACACGTGTTAAAGTAGATGTTGCAATACTTCGCTGTAAAATCAGATCTTGGAGCATTAATTTTCAGAACTGTTATAAGACATTATAAAATGCAGTTTACATCGCGGAGGAAAATTAGATTACTTAACTTATTTCATTTTAAAAATTAAATTAACACAAATTCTTAAAAAGTGACTAAATCGAACAAAATTATTTTAGAAACCATAATTTAATCGAATAAAATATTTTATAAACTACACATTACCCAGTAAATATTGTTTATAAATCGTAACAACTAAAACAACTCTAAATTCGAGATTTATTATTTCAATAGTTGCAAATGAATGCGACTATGGTAAATTAATGTCACTAGTAAATAAATTCGGCGGCAAAAATGAAGATTTACACGACTCTTTTTTTTCTGTATTTATTCTTCTCAGGAAGAAGAATTGAAGTTCCATCTTGTTGCTCTTTAACTTGATTATTGTGCTCATTTGTGTTTCTTTCTTGGGAACGTGGTGCAGAATATATCGACAGAAGAGACGGTCGGTCGCGAACGAGTTTCGCTCACACGGCAAGACCCATGGGCAGATGACGAAGATAATAGCAATGGAGATATTGGAGATGGAAATATTCTCTTCATAACAGTGGAAGCGTTATATGCGCCTCCGCGGATTCCCGGACATCCGGAAGACATTCCTCCAACACAGCAGTACACTGCATACTCAACAGTACCCGTTGGGAGGGAGGTGCGTATACATACCCATATGTTGTAATTATCTATTCAGTGTGTCCCAAAATCATGTCTTTCCTTCGGAGGGTAAATAGGGAAAAACACTCAAACACGTCGTTGTACGGTTACACTCGATCATGTGACCTTTCTACTACCACGCTTTTAATTAATGCGCACAAGTGATTGGTTTCACGAATTAATTAATTACGGATTAAGGATTCACTGACAGAAAAATAATTTTATCTTAATTTAAAAAAGACTTCAATGTCGAGAATATTTCTCACTATCTAGCTTCCGAAGAAAAAGTTTTTTTCTACACCTGCTTTCAGTGGCGCTCTATAGGGAGGTGCTTTGGGTTTTGAAGGATTTTTATAGATCTGTTTACTATAAACGCATAGTGATGGACAGGATTATAAGCAGAATATATACTAAAGAATGTAAATTTGTCGCGTAAGCGGATGATCTGGTTTTGATTATAGAATGATGTAGTAGACGGGAAATTGAAGAATAGACGCAAAAGGTTTTACAAAGTGTGGATAGAATTTATGTTGAGACAAAGATGAGTATTTCAGAAGCAAAATCAAAAATTTTACGGTTTGGAAACACACAAACAAAGAGGAGAGATCCGATAATCAAATTACATGGGAAGAAAGTTGAGGTAGGTAGAAGTCAAAAGTGTCTGGAGGTTGTTCTAGATGATTAATTATTATTTTACATCGTATTTCGTATGCAATAGAAAGATCAAGAAAGTTATACTACAGTCTACTACGCATTGGATACAATAAATTTAAAATAACAAAAGAAGGTGTCATGCAGTTGTGTAAAGAGGCAGCACGTCCAATACTGTTATCTGGATGCAGGGTATGGGGGAACATAATTGTCAAACAGAAGTATGAGCGACAACTTCGGCAAATGCAACGACAGTGTTTGCGAAGTTCCACAGTGTCTACGGATGCATTGGTAGTGCTTGCAGGAATATTACCAGTAGACATATATATATATATAATATATAAATTAACATTTAAAAAACGCATAAAGCAATAGAAATTAATAGAGTGAAGATACGAGGGAAAAAAAGGAGCAGGCGAAAATATTATTACATGAACTTTTAAATGGATGGAAAACTCGTTGGGAACAAAAGGGATTCTTTGTGGTGCTTTAGGGTTCGTCAACAGCAAGGTCATTAGAGCCCTAGAGATACATATCGTTACATAAAAAATGTAACATGCGTCACAAAAAATAGAAACTGGTACAGAATCAATCCATATCTTATGGAATTATGGACGGGCCACGGTAATTTTAAGGCATAATTACGCATAGGGAAAATTGAAGAAGGACAATGTGAGGAAGAAGAAGAAATGCCTCAACATATAATGTGGAATTGTAACCTACATGCATAATAAATATTGCAATACATAAAGTCGCTCAAAAGAAAAGGAGTTTTCCCGACATAAAATTATGAAAAATTAATATAACAAAAAGATGTTTTCGAAGAACATTTGGAATTTATAACGCAATTAGGCCAAATACGAGGTATCATCAACAAGGAATAAAAGAAGGAATACAAAATAGAAGGAGCAACATAAATAGTAGATCCGCACCTGCCTCCTCGGGGTGGGGACGGAAACGTGTATTACACGGCTAAATGGCGTTGCCCAAAGGCAAAAAGACATGTAGGACGGAAAAAAGACAAAGAAAAACTTGCAATGACAATGTTACAATCAAGGTAGCCAAAAGGGCTAAAAGTAGAAGAAAAAAAGTAAATAAATGCATGATAGGAAATATCCTCTAAAAATTGAAACTTATTTACTACGTTTTGGCGTAACAAAAACGTCGCACATAAGGAAATCAATGAGAGATGCCTGATGGACTTGCTAGTTTGAATTTTCATGGAGAAATTGTTGTAGAAATGACAAATACTTTCCATCCAAGGTCCAGAAAACCTGATTTTTTTCGTTATTAACTTCTCTCAAGACAAAAGATAAAAATGATACATTTAGAAAACATGACAAACTTTTCCTGCGTTTCTTTTTACTGTCCAAATTCAAGCAACTCCTCTACGGCGCATCGAATTATAAATATTAGGGTTTCACGACATACGTAAGCATTTGTCTCCGTCCAGGGCGTCATCCGTTGTGTTATGCTCGGTTTGTTAGGCTAGGAGTAGCAGGACCGTCATATCCCTCGGGAAGCGTCCCCCTCAACATAATCCTGTTTCTGCCACAATCTGCTATCGATACTTGGAGATACTCGGATCACGCAACCTCCAGGAGAGATCCGAGAAGACCATTCAGTGATTTCGATTTTTCAATTATACCTTAAAACGTTTCTTATTCAGAAACGTGGAGCACTTAAATCATGCCCAAAAGTTATCTAAACACTAGAGTTTCACAATTCAGCGTACGAGTTATCCAATGTGAGCTATCCAGAGATGTTTTCAAAATTTAATTAAGATTTTTTCTAATCAAAGACTATTTTGAATATTTGGATTTTTTTAAAATACGCTATCAAAGCTGCGGGTAATCTGATAGTAAACTTAATAACAGTTTGTCACCACCAGACTTATTTTGCAGTAGCTTCTCCAATAAGAACATTGGCCTTTTGGTAGGTGTACAACCCTGTGCTGTTTGAAGGTGGAATTACAATGGACGGCCCTGATCCAGAACGTGCCTCTCGATGGAGCACGATGCACCATCTAAGCACCAGAGCAAATCTCACCAAGTACAGGTTTGGCAACAATTTTTGCTGAGTAGTGCAATAAAGCACATTTTTATGAGGAAATTTTCTAGTGTATCTCTGAGAAAATTTTATTGGGTTTTTAAGTGGAGAAAAGCGGGGTTGAAAGTGACAATTGTAAGTCATTGCAAAATAAAAATCCCTGATTTGACTTGTACACTATTTAATGTGAAATTTCGTTTTTGAATCTATCATCATATTTCTATAAATTGTGAATAGTTTTAGAATGATACCCGTTTTATTGAATAATCCAGTTGGTCTTAGTTTGTCCAACGTGAAAGAGAAGCAGAAGCCAATCTAACATCTCAGCTCTCTCCTAAGATAAGAATAAAAATAATTAATTACGTTACAATATCGAGAGAATACCAACAAATTTGAATTAGTAAAACACAAAAAAGGTATTTTTCAAGTACGTATTATTATCAAATAATAGATTATTCGGAAAACATTGTTTATAAATCGTAACTAAATTCACTAAATTCGAGATTTATTATTACAATAAACCTTCGTTCGCTAGGCACGAGCCTAGAGAGCCTGTATCACCACATGATTTTTGTGTTTTGGTACTCCAGGATGTCAGATGAGCTGAGTGAGGTGAAGTGTACAGTGAAGGACTCCACAGGAAGTTTCCTGGGTCCCACGGCGACAGCGGCTTCTGCCAGTATTTTCTCCAACGCGTCGTTCGGTGGATCCGCTGGAACTGCGGCGGTGGAACAAGCCGTGGAACACAGCGTCAACAACCTGTTGCAGCACCAAGGGCGTCGAGTGCAATGGAACAGTCTACGACGCTGCTATATCACAGATATCACCTGTAATTCCATCTACGCTCTCGTTGCCAAGTAAGAAGCTGCGAGCGTCTCTCTTAAGCTAAAGACATCTGCGTTTTTGACGCGGAGCGGAGCGATTTTTCCGCCGACCTGTGTTATCTTAAGGGCAAAGACACATCTAGCGGGTGCGGAGCGGAGATAACCGTTGCTTCCTGCGCGACCTTGTCGCCTGCTGAGGTCACTAGTGTTAATAGATGGGTATATTGAGAGAAGCGAGGAAGATGGCGGGTGATACCTTTCACGGTGGTTCCCTAGAATATCATTTCCTTCAATTTCTACGAATTGATTATTAATTATATAAATGTTCATATTTATTATTGCAACACTGAGTTATAATATCAATGAGTATTCGTTGTAGTGCTTCCTCACTTCTTCTTAAAAAAAATTTTCGCGTCCTATTTAGTGGTGTTCGTTTTTCTAGAGCTTTCTTATTTTCGTGTTTTACTAGTTTTAACTTCTTCGTGTATTCTTCTGTTCGAATTTTAGTCTTTTGAGATTTTCGTTACGTAATTATCAAAAATTTTGGCGTGTTTTTAGATAGAGAAATGCGCATTTTCGCATCTACATTTTAAAGCATTACAATTCAATTATTTGTCATATTTGTTCCTCAATTCGAGTTCTATGTCGTACTATTTTTGTGAAGTCATTGTGAATCTTTGTGTCATATTGTGAATTTGCATTGTAATTTTGATTGTCCGTGTATTTGAAACGAACTAAACACGACTTCCTAATACTTGTCGAGTAGGGAAACACGAATTCAAAATATTGGGTAATTTTGTCTGTACAGTTCACTTTTAATAATCAAAATTAAATGACATTAACAATTTTTAAACATAGATGAAAAATTGTCCTACAGTTGACCTTATTTAAAGTGTAAATGAAAAATTTATATTACTACTTAAAATTGACTGTTTTAAAACAAAAAAATATTGAATTCATCATGTTAAGTATTTCGGAAGGCAGTTATCTATCAATGACTATTGATAAATTACATGGTAAGAGTACATTTTAAAAGGGAATTATATTTTAATTAAATAATTATATAGTTATGTATTCTACTATTAACGTCCATTATATAAATGATAAATAAATAAAATACAACTTACGACCTTTTTACGGACGATTACAATATATATCGTTCTTATTAAAATGCACAACGTAACGACTCGTGGTTTGAGTCGTCGTTTGATGGTAACACATTGTAACAATACACATGAACGTGGCAACATATCCGAGGGGTTTTGAAGGATGTGGAGATGGACATCAAGGTTAATGGGGTGTGGATCAACAACATCCGTTATGCTGATGATGTGGTTCTGATCTCTGATAAATGGAAGACCTGCAGCAATTAGTCAACCTAGTGGGAGAATATCGTGCGTCAATGGGCACGAACATAAATACTAAAAAGACTAAATTGATGGTCATCACAAGGAATCCCAATGAATTTGAAAACTCCGATATAATAATTAATGATATGAAATAGAAAGAACAAGCAAAATATAAGTACCTAGGCACATGTCTTTTTGACAGCTGGATATCAGACAATGAAATCAAGTTTCGCATTGAACAAGCTCGACAAGCGTTTCTAAACTTTAGAAGGGGGTTTTGCTGCTCGGACTTTGATATTAGCTTGGGACTGAGATTCTTAAAATGCTACGTTTGGTCGATACTTGTTGATGAGATGGAAGGTTGGACTCTAGGAGCGAATGTCATTCATAAATTATAGGCATTCGAGATGTGACTGTACCGCAGAATGCTTAAGATACCTTGGACAGCAAGAATGACAAATAAAGTTTTGACACGTATCAATAAGAAGCGCGAGCTGCTAACTACTATTAAGAAGAGAAAATTGCACATTTGAGACATATCATGCGAAATAAAAAAATATCAATATTTGCAACTAATACTTGAGGGCAAAATTGAGGGACGGAGAGGAGTCGGAAGATGGAGAAATTTCTGGCTGCGGAATGTAAAGCATTGGACAGAACTGCATGATGTGCAGACACTAATCCACACCGCAAGGGAAAGGGTTTAAATGAAAAATGTGATCGCAAACATCCATTAGTGGATATGCATCTGAAGAAGTATAGTAGGTCTATTTCTATTATTTAAAAAATACAAAAATAGTGACCGTTGTGTCCATTGCACAGTAAACAATAAATATTACTTTAGACATTTTCATAACATACAACTATGTGTTTCACAATAAGAGCGCTGTGTAGTTAGCGGGCAGTTGCATGGATGCTCTGTACAAGATCTGCACGAAGCATGTCTGTTTTCGTCCTGAAGTGACTTTGTTCTCTCCACCCCTACTCACGTTCCCCTACTCCTACCCACTGAAGCCCGATCCGCTAGGTGTCTCTTTGCACAAGCGGAGCTGAGCGGAGAAAACGCACATGTGTTTAGTCTTAGTAGGCACGACATATTGCAGGACAGCGTTGACGTAAGGCTCACTTCACACGGAGTAACTTCGAAGCCTCGCGACGGATACTCGATATATCTTAAAAATATAGGAATTTTGACACATTGAATACGCACAAGTTATGGACCTTAATTGAGAACAAGGAGAAGTTTGATATTTTTCATGAATATGTGCTAAAGAGAACAGAGAATGCTACGATACAAGAGTGGCGCATGACTCGGGACCAGGGACGGGTAACACCACAACGCTGGCGAAATGCGCATAGGAGAGACTGAACATGAATAGATCAATAAAGAAGAGAAGTCTTGTTTTGCTTGTGCTAAATGTATAAGGTGACTAAGAGGCCGAAGTCAAAGTAAAAGGAAAGGATACACGATAATCTTAACAGTCTCGTCCCTTCCTGATGTTGAGTAATGGGGAACCTATCTGGAGGCCAATTGATGATACTCGAATCGCTTTCCAGTTTTCCTAGTTTGAGGTTATGAGATTCGTAGTGGTTGCGTACCTACACTCAGCTCAAATCGACAATACTCCAGTATCCAACGCGTCGCCTCGGAGTTGCTCCGTTTGAAAAGGTTTTACGGTATTATATCCGCGTTGACTGAAGTCAAGTTTCCAAATAATCACAAAACTTGGAAATAATTCGCACTATTGAATTTTACCGTTGAACGATAAAAATTATTTTATACATTTAAAACGTGATAATATATTAGATTTTCGTTTGACTCATTTTTTAAAGAGTGAAAATTCTGGCTCCATTGCGTTCCTATTTTTATATGCTATGTTTTAGTATTTTTCAGCGATACCAAACGAGAATATAAAAAATGTCACTCGAGCAACTTTCGATCGGAAAGAAAATTGTTCAAAATTATTTAAAACATTTTTGAGGTACTTTAGCCTAGATGCTCAACATCTTCATTGACTGTAGTATGTATGTATGTAT
>NNCF01134729.1:59418-88075 GCA_002313205.1 Laupala kohalensis
ATATATATATATATATAGTAAAACAATTTATTTCATTGAATACGACTACGACATCATGTCCAAAAACTGAAATGCAGTATCGAACAAAAAATATTTTAGATATAAAATATAATATTGCTCACTTTTAGTACAAATAAATAAAATAACATTTGTGATGTTTTTTCCACACTCTTAGGAATATTCCTTCATATAAACACTGGTTGTACATATAGAGTAAAAACATTACAATAAAATTTCTGAATTCACTCGAAAGAGATCATGTCACCACCGAGTGCTATCCCCTTTTCAAAGTTTTCAATTTCAGGAATGACCGTGGCCAGTTAATTTGAATAATTTCTCTTCTCAAAGTATTATGGAATATTGTGTACCATGGTTTATAATATCTTGAAGCAGCTTATTTATTGTTTATTTATTTATTTATTTTACGCCTTTTGGCGAGGACCAAGTCATGAGGCCTCATGGAACCGGACCGACATTGGTCTGGAGTAGGTAAGAGAAACCCCAACTGAAAACCTCACCTAGTTCGGCCGATCCGAGATTGAACCGACGCTCTGCAGATCAGCGGCATTGAGGTAGACGCTGCTACTAGACCACCGCTGTCAGTGTGTAGGTTTAGTAGTTCTTTGCCTCATTCTTCCCACGCAATTATGTTTTATGTTGCCATGCTTGAGTCGAATTGAGGATATTATAATTTCTGTTTTAATTACATCTTCGCCTGCATAGAAATATATGAATAAATAAATTACGACCTTTTAAAGCCGACAATATATTATAGAACTAGTGGGAAAACATCAGCACTGAATAATACATAAGAACAATAGAAACACTTAAAGAACTTCTAAAATTCACGACGTTTCAGTATCATCTAAAATTCTCTTGATACCGAAATGGATACCGAAACGTTGAGAATTTTAGAAGTTCTTTAAGTGTTTCTATTGTTCTTATGTATTTTATTCTTTGATAATGTATTTCTACTAAGTATACTATAATATAATGGATGCTTTAAAAGGTCGTTTTTTATTTATTCATCTATCAGTAGAATTTTGTATGGAATTATCAAACATCCATTTACATTTCATAATACTGCAACCAAGATATCTTCTTCGCTTTACATATTCCTACAGTTTTTATTTTAAATAGAAATAAATCACAACTTAATAATTATATAAAAATGTTGATTTTTGTGTGTGTGCTCCAGGTATCATTTGTGGCCTTTTGAAGTGACGTATGCGCCGCCGACCCTTGCGAGTCTCAATGAGAATCGTGTCTCTGGAACTTTTGGAGAATCCCCGCAGCCACCTGCCATCGTCACTTCGTTAGGTATCCAATCACGCTTGGCTCCCGGAGTTTACATCGGTCCTCTCGTGTCCACGGGCAGCAACACAGGCATCAACGCTCATCAACGCAGCTCCATGGCGGTGGGAAAAAGCGTCAAACACACATCGCGCCATGGAAAGTATTCCTCTGGAGAGAACCTGGTACGAGAATGGTTTATCGCGAGTCTTTACGAGTTCTTTTCTGTTGTCGAAACCGGGTGGGAAGTTTGTCATACTTTGGTACTGTCACCGATGGTTTAGTGGTAGCGTCTTCGCTTGTCATATTGCTGGGCGGTAATATGTGGGTTCTAACCGATCCATATCGGGTTTTCACTAGCGGTTTCCATTACCAACCCCAGGCTCATGTCGCTTCGGTGACATAAGACCCCTTTCAATATAAACCCTCCTTCCTATATTCCTCATTCAAGTCGCGGTCAGGTGGAAGAGAAGGCCTCATGACCTGAACCGCACCATAAATAATTACATAGAGAGAAGAGGTTTGGATATGAGATCCAAATACAGAGGAAGGAAAAGTTTTTTCCATACCTTCGAAACAATGTCCAAATTATAAGATTGGTACGTCATATTCAAAGGTTTGGAGAAATCCTTTCCTTCCTTTGGATTTGGATCTAAAATCCAAGTTTAGGTTTCTTACATCCCGAGAGTTTTCTCCGTGTACATAACAGATAATGTTTGTTTATTCATTTTCCCTTATACGAGGAGTCGCAGAAGATAAGATGATTGCTGACAGGTGGTAGGTAGCATCGTAAAGACACAGGGGAGAAATTGATAAACTTGGAAATCAACCGTAAAACTCCCTCTGTCAACCGTAAAACGGTGCGAACAGAACGCGAAACGATTCCCTATATCGGGGTGGAACTATGTTCCACGAGAAGTGATTGGCACTGGAGAAAAGTATTGAAAGCAAGCAAAGGTTGCTATGGATACCAGACCTTCCCAACCACAAAATTCTAAGACACAACATCCTTAACCTCTGACAAGTAATCGAAAAAATAAATTAGTTGATTCACTTTTATTGTAAGGTTTGGGAAATAATTCCTATGTAGCGTCGGTCACTCGACGGCTAGGTCAGTGTGAAAGAGACATCAGGATGTCAGTGTGTTATGATCCACTCTTCAATCAAATAATTATTCCTAAATCATTCACCATTATCAATGTTTGCCAAATAATATTGCAAGAATTAATGTTATTGCACTACTATTCATAGTCACATCTGCATGAAAAGTAAAAAACCGACAAAAATAAGTAAAAATTAATTTGGGGGAAGCTCAAATCTCTCTACAACAATTATTAAACATTCTATGGCGCCAATGGGTGAGTGGTACCCGAGTGCGCGGTTTTTAAACCCGGTCGAGGTCGACGGATTTTTAGGGTCCACACATGTTATGTAGTATGATTATACTTCATGTAAAAGATCCCTTGAGCATCATTGGATGCTCTCGGCAAAATTAATTCTCGGCGAAAATTGCACCCACCCAGATGGCAGCGGAAGACGGAACGTCTAAATTGAGAATGTGGCTCGACCCAAAGGGTCGCAACAAAAGAAAAATGGGCCACAATTAACAGGAGCCGAGACCCATACGCTATTATTATTATTATTATTATTACTATTATGTTTTGTTTTCTCGGATTATCCGGTTTCTTTTCCTGTATGAGGGGTCATTACTTTGGCAAACCTCATACTATGCTATTTCATGTTCAACACAGTGCGAACAATTCTACATATTTCCAGGATCACAGATTTTTGAACTCTTGGAACTATACCCTTTGGTTGTAGACCAATCTTTTCTAAATATTTCTTCAAACTTCTGTTGATCAAACCAGTTGCTGTTTCAGCCTGTACATCTCTTTGTATTCAATCGACAGTGGAGTATATTTAGATTTTTTTCAGATTCTGCCTTTTGGATATTGTGCTCTGATGGATNTATATTATATTATATTATATTATATTATATTATATTATATTATATTATATTATATTATATTATATTATATTATATTATATTATATTATATTATATTATATTATTAAACATTCCATTATGCTAGGCCCAAGGAGCCACCAACGTGGGCACGGGACAATCATCCGCGAGTTCTCGTCACGGCAGCCGGATGCGTCAGTTGGAAATGCAAAAGAAACAACAACCACACTGGGTGGCGTACGTCGATCTCTGTAATTTGCTCTATCCAGGCGGTAAGTCTCCCAGAATATTAAAAATAATCTTACCACAGACATAACCATAAAGGCTCCACAAGAAATTTTCAGCCAAGATTTTATTTTAGAGCAGGATAGAGAAAGGAACATTTTGGTATTGTTCCTTTGTGAATATCATCATGATAAGTCAATAACCAGTGAAAAAGTAAATGAAATTTTTGTGTTTTGTTGATTTAATGGGAAAAACTGTTTCTTTAAAGTTTTGACTTTTATGGACTGGAGCAAAATTTAACTAAGAAGTTAATTAAAATTTATAATACTGAGAGAAATATCGTAAATTTTAAAAAGAATGTTTTAACTGATCTGATAAATATTTAGTTAGTTTTCAGATCGTTGTGACACATTGCGTAACATGATATACGTTGCGATACTGTGTAAAGCGGAACGAACGTGTAAAGCGAGAGTCAGGCAGATACGAGAAGACAGATAGGACGGTAGAAGCAACCCTTGGTTCAAGAGTTAACGGATATTCTTGTCGCACCAAAAGGATTTTCACTGAAAGAATATAGTACTCGAAAACGATTGCACTCTGAAATTAGACATTCCATTTAAAAATCATTTGAATCGTTCTCGAAAAAAAATGTACAGAATAAATTTTATATTTCAGCAAAATATTATGCAGTAAGACCTGCCGCGTCGGGCCCCGAGGCTACACTACCGACCGCCCCTCCCTCTCGTCGGGCGTGCCACAGTTTGTGGTCGATCACATCCAAGAAATAAAACAAGGGCTGTGTTTCAGTGACCCGCACTCGCGTGGCGGCTCCGCTGATGCAGTACGACGCCGCGGAAGTGGAGCGTCTGTGCGGACCTCGAGGTATGGGCACATCGTCCACACGCATGTCATCGCCACACGCAGCAGGTTCCTTCACGCACACGCCGCCCGGCAACGTCCCCAACACCCCCACCTCCTCCCACGAACGAGGGGTGGGAACGATGACTGCCGGCCCTAACCTAGTAGAGGACATGGTTGGCCTCACTAAATCCCAGACGACGACAGGCGTCGCGGGCGGAGGTGGGAGCGGGGGAGGACGAACGAGCGTCGGCAGCCGACAGGGACGCACGCCCTCGGGGGAACGCATACGAGTTAGTTATATTGCCACACTTCAACCGGAATATAGGAATGAAATTTGGTTCACCATCAAAGTGAAAGAAATTCAAATCATATGTATGCAGGACGAGCAACCTAAGCAAATCCTGATTTTGTATTCATATAAATTTACTTAAAAACTGAACAAATTTGAAAATTTAGTTGCTTGCTAGACGTATAATTGAATCCTTTACAACTTTTATTCTCAAAGTGTTTATATTCAAATAAAATTCACCCAAAGTGCTAAAAATGTATTTTGGCTGTCAAAATTACAATTGTGTTACTGAACCGACGTTTTAGGTAAATTATGACGCAATTAATCTTTTTTGCAGTACTTTACTGTGAACACGAGTAATTAATAATATGTTCCCCAAGATTTCACTCCTGGTTCTCAAGTAATGCTGAGGGAATGTCATCGGTTTGGTTTTCTTTTCCTTGGAGTGTTGTATGATCTTTTCTTTTTAGTTGAGTCCTTTGGTAGAAGGAGTGAGTTCGCAAATGTCGGAGATGGGCGTTGGCAGCGGAGGTGGAGGTGCCGTTGGAGGCGGTGGCGGAGGCAGTGGCCAACAAGTATTGGACTTGGAGGGGGCAAATGGAGACCCCACACTGGTGATCGAATTGCAGCTCATGAGACCACTGGTGCCCAAACGATCGGCCGCGGAGCTTGACACGGGGTAAAGTTTCCTTTCCTTTCTAATGGACTTTCACAAAACGTAATGAAATAAATAATTAAAAACTTACGGGATTTTGCAGACATTTATTCAAAGTTTTTAGTTATTTATTTGTTTACATTATATAATGGACGTTAATCGTACTATAATTTCGCAAAACTTGCTTAATGAACCCGCCGTTGTACGGAATATAGATTGGTTATATACGAGTGTCACTGTTCATCTGTTACGTCAAAAACCACTCATTTCGCTCATTCACGAGTACTTCTCCGTGCCACCCGTTTCTCACTCCTCTTTTAAGGGTGTTATGGACCCCATGGACAAAGTACGGGTTCTTTAATCGCATCGAGTGTACCTCCATTCATCAACTGCGAAAACTATGGATTATTATATTAAAGATATTAATGTCAAGGCAAACAAGTTTCTTCTACAGAAGCTCTGAAATCGCAATTAATGTCCTGGTTCTATGGACCGTAAAAGTTTTCTTCGCTTGCGTTGAGGAACATCAATATCAATTAGTGGCAATATCGGTCGGCATAATTAATGTATTCGTTTACTAAGTAGACAAACTACCTACAGAGTCTCTATAATCCAGCGTTTATTAGTCTCTTGATAATTTCCCGTTTGTGTGTCCTCCCTTATATTCCTAATATTTTTTTACTGATATTGTGTTATTTTTAATTACATGCATCAATTATGTGACAGAATCCACGCAGAAGTGCCCAGTCGCAGTGTACTACCAAAATCTATCGTATCCGCCATGGAAGCAGAGAACGACTATCGCAATGCTATCGAAGAACTGGCTGAAATCGTCGCCCAGCAACTCCGGGTACGGATAGTTAAAGTAACGTCAAAATATAAACATTCCGCATCCATTAGAACCTAACAATGATACATACTGTATGTAAAAAATGTTTTACTTTCGTTTTGCTTGGAAATTTAGTAAAATGTAACATAAAGTAGTGAATTAATTAGCAAATTAAATACCAAACATAAAATGAGACCAAGAAAACCCCAACAAGTTCTTAACACAAATAGCACGCGTTCATAAGTCACAAGTAGCACGAAACACGCAGAATTTGACAACAACAAATTTTTACAAATGAATGTAAAGGGAAGTGGAGCAGAAAAGTTGAGTTCTCAAAATTTAATGGTTAATTAAGACTTGGAAATTACATTTTTGGGGGGTATATTAATATTTCATGTTTATTATTCATGTTTCCAGGAATTTGCAAATGTTCGGAATCAGATGGAATCAGGACCCGAAGTGACTCATGGTGGCGGCGGGTGCAACAAACCTGGAGGCGGTCGAATGGTTGTAGACCCACAGGAGAATGTCACAAAACCCATAAATCTGCGCAACTCTCCTAAGGTAAATCAAACAGTTAGCAGGGACCAGCACCCAAGATTCGAATACCATTTTTATTAATTCCTTTTTATTTTAAACTAGCTGAGTACCCGCGGATTTGCTCGCGTGAATTTTAGAATATGTTTGTAGCTTTACTCTTTCTCACATTAATAACCAGTAAAAATGTTATTCATTAGTGGTGGAGGTTTGATAGTATCAATCCCTTATTTTCACTGATGCAATTGAGAAAATACTTATTTTACATTTCACCCCCTTTGGGGCGAATTTCCGTAAAATCCTTTCTTGCCTGACATTTTCGATAATTTTTCGTGACACACTCTTCCCTACCCTCACCTTTAGAAGTGTCTTGCATAATGTATATAATATAGGAATATAATGTCATTGGAAATACAATTATTCATCTCAGAATACACAAAAACCATGGACTGAACCCTAATATCGGTCTTTTTGCAAGTTTTATTTAACTTCATTTGTTAGTTCGTATGTTTGGGCCAAATCTTGCGACTGAATTTTAAAACACTTCCCCTTCAACCGATTGAACTGAAATTTGGCACACATATATAAACCCTCTGACAATGTAATATTATGATGTGTATTTCAAAGAAAACTTTTAAATAGGTTTTTTAATGAGTATTTTATTCCGAGATAATTCGCGGCGAAATACAATCGGTCTTTCTCATACAAGTATAACGCATTGCATAACCTACGCTTTTCGTTTTAACTAATTATCTTAACATTCCGATCGTTCCTCAAAAGATGTTTATGGTATCGGAAGGTATATCCAAGCGTTGGTACCCGACTTCGATGCGTCGTCGTTATTTGCAAACCACTACTTTCTCGTGGAGAAAATTCGAGGTGATTTACTATTTCTCATGGGCTATAGTGTACCGGATATTAGTCAAATTGTGATCGAGCACACCTTAGGACCAAGAGCGCACAGAGAGAATATTTTCGTGCCATTTTGAGAGTATTCAAAGTGAGAATCATTTTATGTATTGATGGTCAGCTCACTTGTTGCAGTTGATGCAGTAAAGACAGAGTAGGGGAATCCGAAAAAAATTCTTTGTCACAATTTACCGGTTTAATAAGAAGATAACGCAAGGTCGTTCAGTTGTTTCACTTAATTTAATTAGCTTTTTTATTATTTATAATTTATTTGTGCTGTCTTTTTCATAAATGTATTATATTTCCCACAAAATCAATTTGAGCAACAACTAGGGCAGTGCAATAATTTCCGAGAAGACATTCTTTTCCCGCTTCCGGGAAGATTTTTCTATCGTGAGTTAGAATCATCCAAAACAGGACTCTTCATTTGTGTGATTAGAAGAACAATAGAACGAGAACTTATCCTCACAAAAAAATGATAAATGTTTAAGAGTGAGTTGCAACCTATAATCTACTAAGATATGAGACATCAAAAATTACATATATCTATCTAAGGAACTGAACAAGAAAATTGAAATGCCATGCGAGAAACATATAAATAAAAACAACTTTTTGAGCCTGACTTAATCGGTCATTCGAATCTGTAACATAAAAAAGAGTTTCGTTCTAAATTTACACGATGCTTCTTGCAAATTCCCGTAGCTGCGCTGTTGATCCAAACGATTCACTCTAGTCTGAAGAACTCTTTCCTAAATTTTCTCTTCGCATAACCAATTCTTTTTTTCTGAATTACTCTTCACCATCAAGTTCGCCAAGAATGTGAATAGTGAAAATTAAGTTACGTTTTCTTCTCTAGGGACTTTTTAAGAGCGAATTAATTAAAACATTGGGGTTGTTGTTATCCTCACCGAAGAAACTTTTCTTGGAATTCCATGTTATATCTATATCATAAAATATTGATTTTGTGTATCTGTGTGTCCGCCGAATAGCATGAATACGGATAGGTCAAGAGCTTCAAAACTTCAAAAAGCTTTGTTTTTGTGTGTGCCGTAGTGACGGAACCGAAAGGGTCAAAATTTTCCCAACGCGTACTTCAGGGTTGATCACTTCCTATCACATGTTTCGATTTTTTTTCTTACACATATCGATGGTGATTCAGAACGAATAGTGTGCAAAAATCAATAATTTTGTGGCACGCAGAGCAGCGAGTACTCAGCTAGTTCGAAATTATTATTCACTTTGTCCTCAAATGAGAACACGAAATCGCTATCACCTCCTCCAAAAAATGTGGAAAGATGGATGTAGAGCTTTCGATGAGGCGTCGCCCGGACAGTTCTACACTAATCATGTCTGGCCGCGGAAACTTTGACGTTGGAGGTTGCCCAACAGATCTTCCTTCTTTCGCCAGGGTCCGGCTGCGACTAAGTTGGCAATGCTGAAGTGCATCAATGTACCACACGCAGAATTGGAAGAGGCAGAAGCTGCAGCTCAGGCGGAGCACGCACGTGAGCAAGTGCAACAGACGCAGGCCCAGCGCACGCGCGAGGATGAACGGGTGCGGGAGGCGATCCGTAGGATTCGTGCTATGGGCGCAGGACCCTTTTCCATGCATGACATAAACAAGTGGTTCAAGGTGCGCATTCCTGTATTTACGTCTTATTGTACAAAGAATGTGTAGCCATACTATCCAGTTTTTGAATTAATAAATCATAAGACCTTTTCGACTATCATATAACCTTGGATAGTAGTAAAATACAATAAAATATTTTGTGATTGTCAAAAAAATTCGTTAGGGATTATTAACGTATCTTGTTCAAGGTACGAGTTCACAATATCTTAGATTTACGAGTATTCATGTTGTCATAAAAAAATTTCAAAATATAACTTTGGTGGAACTTCAAACTTTAACCATAGTTCTAAATAAATATGTTGAATAATTATTGTTTTCGAAACAAATATACCTTTAATATTCATGTAAACTCAATTGTGTATAATTTCCACATACTTTATTGTAGCTCTTGTGACTCATTCTCAGAAGGTCCTTCTATGGCGAGTCGTACAACCACTGAAAACATGTATAGTGTTCTGCAGAGTTAATAGTAGTATGTTAACACTGCAATATATTGTCCCCCCAGGGGACTTACATCTAGTAAGTACGTGTTTGGCGAACACGGGTCCCCGAGTTGAATCTGACATTACTTCCAGTTACTTGTGCGAGGCTCCACCCTTTCTCTTTCCTGACCTTCCTTGGTCACCGCTTGTTCTTTTCGATCACGACGCCATTAGGGCTAGGGTATCTTTCATTTTCCTCATTCTTCTCATTTTTTGTCCCCCCTTATTCTTTGTCCCCCCTCATTTTTTGTCCTCAATGTTTTGATGTATGTTTTGANCTTCAAACTTTAACCATAGTTCTAAATAAATATGTTGAATAATTATTGTTTTCGAAACAAATATACCTTTAATATTCATGTAAACTCAATTGTGTATAATTTCCACATACTTTATTGTAGCTCTTGTGACTCATTCTCAGAAGGTCTTTCTATGGCGAGTCGTACAACCACTGAAAACATGTATTGTCAATAGTGGGAAGTTTAAATTTAACTTTCTCTGAATACAAGAAGAAAGAGTTGCAACATTAATGTCGCTTCGTTTTGCATATGTAAGAAAATAGGTTATCACAATTTGATGGACATATTCGTAGAAGAGACGAATGAAAGATCCCAGCATAGTATTCCCGACGTCCACGTCGGAGGGACTTTTACGCAGCTCGAATCAGTCAGTCGGTAATCAGCACCGGGTATTCAGCTTCTTGACGTTCCTGGATTGTAGACATTGGTTTTTTTTTAAATATGTCGAGCTTGTGAAGGACAACTCTACAAGTCGAACAACTCAGAAGCAATGATTTTACGGTAAATCTGCAGACGGCTGTTGCAATTCCTGCATGGGTGAAACAGAAGGTCAAAATGAATGATGATGATGACATTTTCAACGCCAAGACAAGTCTGAAAGCGGATAACCGAGGACTTGGAACGAGTGTTTAGCGCATCTCTTCCACTCGCAAAGGGATCCGTCGATTTCGTCCCCAAACAGCCTTCGTTTCTTAAGACACGAAACAGTGGAGCCTATCGAAATATCTCTGATCACTGCTCGGTGACCAGGAGCTTTATCAAGATGCCTTTCCTGGAAACGGCGTCAAAACTTCATTTCTATTATGATTAGAGTCTCGTTATTTTTGTAATAACTTTCCTCAACGAAAGAACTGTTCTCTGCCGATAACATTATCAAAAATACTAACGTGACTTTATTAAAGTGAAAATGAATCGGAAACATTTAGCGAGATATTACATTAAGTATATTACATGTAAGTATTTTTCGTTTCGGTCAACTAAGGACCACGGTGACGAGTGCTAGTAAGGCTCAATTCTACGCGAGTTTACTCACCAGACACAGCGCGAAACATTTTGGGGGAAACAACATCTAGATAGGATCCGAGCACTACAACAGTGGTGGTAAGCCATCGAGGGTTAACTTTTCATCACAGCTGCGTAAACTGTGACATAGAAGTGAAAACTTACAACTTTTTCTTGTTCCGTCGGAGTTAAACACGGGACATCTCCGTGGCAAGCGAGCGCGCCAGTCTAGAGATATCGGAATGTGTATATCTTATATTATAATTTAGTTGTAAAATATATTAATAAAATAAATTGAAAATCATTGTTAAAAACAATGTATGTCTATTCTGGGTCCAGCCCATATACCCCTCTTACCCAAGCACGAACTGTGGGTATCATGACGGGCTAACTAATTTTATTTTAAAATTTCTCTAGTTTTCTAATTATTCTAATTTCTAATTATAAAATACAAAAAAAATGTATTAAGTTTGAATGTTTGGAGTTTTATGAATCCGGAACGAACATTGATCAGCAGGATAGCGGCATAGAAGAAATGTCTCGGCAAGCGCAAGCCGACAAGGAAGCCGGTGGCGAACCTTGCTGCACTCAGCCGTCGTATGTGACGTGTGACGAAGATGCTCCTCTCGACAACTTCGTGGAGTTCATGCGCTCTCGGGGAGTGTACTCTCTGCTTCGTGAGCGGATTCGCGGACCTCTGGCGGCGGTGGTGCGAGAGAAATTCGCTTCTCATTTGCATCAGGGTCAACCGTTAGTTTTCAAGGTACCAATTCACAGATTACCAAACAATATCAGTAGATGAAGACATGGTAACGTTTTATTGCATTGTTCTCGTAAATTAATAGCATTCTTTTAAAAAAATTCTGTTAGTTCTCAGTTTTTTTCTGAGCAATATTTTTTCTCAGCATTTATGTAAAGCAATGTAACCTGTTAGTTGTACGCATGATTTTATTTGTAAAGGTATATCACAATGCAAAAAAGCCCTCTGCAATAACAATATAGACCAGGTTGTCACAATAAATAAAACTAAAAAATTAGTAGCTTCCAATGTATTTTGCGTTGGACTGAAAGGATGGTGTGTTTGTGCGCAGCGCGTTGCGAACAGCCGTGAAGAAGCTCTGTCCCGCGTGCGAACGCAGAATTTCCTGTCAGACGCGTACGTGTTTTTGGTGGAAGAAGCGCATTCTGTGGTGAACGCCATGTTGGACTTAGGAGACACAGTGCCGCCACCAGTGAAACGTCAAACGTCGTCTCCTGCGAACCGATCAGCTGAAGCCAGCAAGAACAAAAGTAAGTATTAGAGCCTTTAATCAAGAGAGAACCGTAATCCGTGACCACAGTTTTAGAGTACGTAATTTCTCATGAAAGTTATATTTACTTCGCACAAATTCTCATACGAATGTTGCAACAAAGGAATAAAGATTTGTGAGAATAATAAAATGAAAATGTTACTCGGTAATCGCCTCCTATCCGTGGAGTAGAGAGAAAGGGAGGGAGACATTACTCAATCATGATCAATTACAGATCATTCAAACCACTATGAGAAACTGCGCGTAATGTTTCCTCCCTGAACAGTTCGTTCTTGATTAAGAACTCTAGTATGAGAGAGACTGCTCCTCTGTTCACATAGCTTCATAGAGCTCTCACGTTAATATGTAAATATCTTTCAATGAAGGAGTTTACAAGAAAGGGTTAAGCTAATTTTTCTGTGACGATTGAAATTATGTAGTTTATATAGCGAACACATGCACGAACATTTAGTAAGACTTGACGTCAATGTAGCTCCTGAAGATATTGGGTGTAACTGCCAACGAAACATTTAGTATTAAAACTATTACATAACTTAATAACCCGGAAAAAGTTTGAAATGCTGACGGTGATTGTCGTGAAAGCTTGTATATATATATATATATATATATATATATATATATATATATATATATATATATATATATATATATATATATATATATATANTTCTCTTTAATTTTGGGTTAGTTTAAGAGAGTTCGTTTCATCAAAAACTTAGACTTGTAGATTATCTATATACTTTATAGAAGTTGATGAATTGGAGTCCTCAACATCAAAACTTTAACACTGTACTTCATACTCTCACCCACAACCTCGTATCACACTTCATATCCCCGCGATCGTAGGAATAGGTCAGGTTTACAACTGAGATTGTCTCCATCTTCTCCAGACACGTTGTTGGTACGATACCCAGCAATAAAACACCTCTATTTCCTAATTCATTAATCCAAAACATACCATTAGATGAGAGTGGACCCTATAACCTGGACCTCCCCACATCAAAGAAAAGCAAATACAATGAACACATAAAAGTGAACATATTTTACAGTATTGAATTCTCTGAGAATGAATTAATAGTTGATGGGCATAAAAAAAATATTGTAGAAGGATGGGTAGGGAAGTGTTTGACGTAGAGGCCGACACTTGACTGAAGCTCTCCTGAGCGGAATGTGGGTTCCAAGAATTTAGGCTCATCTGAATTAGGTGAGGTTTCCAGCTGGGAGTTTCCATCGCCTAATCTAGAACACAGTTGGTTCAATGCCTTAGATTCCCAGGCCACACAATCCTTGGCTTTGCAATGAATTCATCTGAAACATGAGATTTCGTGAAAGAGAAGATGACCTGAATCTCGCCTCATCGTAAAATAAGTAACATGCATAAATACAGGGCGTCAGGTTAGTCAGCGTGGCTGAGTAGGTAGCGGGGTTCGGACTCCGGTGGGGTGTGGGATCCAAACTGACTCCTGAATACTCAGTCCGGTGTAAAATATATACCGGGTCCATCATGGTATCAAAGGAGCGACGTGCAGACCACATCCCTAGTATCTGCTCTACCCACCTTAAACCCCATGAACCTTCGAGACCAGTTGTGGGACAGTTTGACTTATACATAGGGAATACTACGGTTCTAAGGAAACCATTATACAATACAAACCATACTGTAATAGAATGTATGTGTATGCTTTTTTAGAAGGCAGTGAATGGACAGGAGGTCCAGGGCAACGTGGGGATCGTCGACGAACAGCTCTGTTCGTTGAAGAAGCTTTGGAAGACGGCAACCCCAATCGCGCTGCACAGTTGCTTCTCAAGGTAGTACGGGTGTGCCCGGCGCTAGTCAAGCACATAACTATTTATGAAACTTTCAGTAATCTAATCTATTCATTTTATATTAAAAATGAGAACTAGAGTTAACTAAGCACTTTGAACTTAATTTCTCATTTTCTGAACATGGTATCCAGATTTCAGTACTGGGAGCATTAAGGCTCAGTGGACACCGATAAAACGCGTCGTGAAACCGCAAATCTCACAACATAATTTTCTGTTTTAAAATTAATAAAACTTGAAATTAATGTCAAGATGTATCTGCGAATAACAAAAATGTAGGGTTGTAATGACGTAGATGTTGGCGAGCCCTAAAGCTCCAATAATAATAATAATAATATATTTTCTCGTGGACCATCAGTACTCTGCAAACCATAGTTAGACGATAGCTTATTCAGTCAAAGCAAAATTTCCCTCTTAATATCTAGTAGTACTATCTCGAAAACTTCCTCTCAGCTATTTCTAGCTTTATTTGAGCTGAATTATACTTTCCAAACTTTAAATGTAGCTTTACTTGAACACGCTATAACGGACTAAAATACAATATCGCGTTGCATAAAACCAAATTCATTTAAATTCATTGGAACGGGTACACTGAGTTTCATGCTACGTTACTTAATTATAAAATATATTTAAATTATAAGAAAAAGGTTTCATGAAACGGGGTTTCATTGGTGTGCTCTGCGCTATTAGTGTTTTCATAAAATTTGATATCGAAGAAANTATTACTTTTACGGATACTTCTATATCGCTTCTTCTCGCTTTATTTGAGTCGAATCCTAGCTTCCAAACTTCATTTGTAGCTTTATTTGAACTCGTTCATGCTCACAAAATTCAATACACTTGTCGCATAGTATGAAACGTTTTTTCACTAAACTTTGAAAAGCGTCTGTCGGTGCGCGTCGCGCCTGCTTACCGGACGGTATGATATACGAGTTGTGCTATCCGGCCGGTAAAAGCGCTGGAGAAGGACGCTATTAGAGGAGTAGCCATGATGCTTTCGGTGCACAGCCCGTCCGTGAATCGCCGCTGGACGCTGATGCGTGGTTGTTCTACGGCGTGCTGCTCCTACGCCTGCGTGAACGTGCGCGAGCCACGGAATGCGTGAGAGAAGCTCTAGCGTTGGGGTCGCGTAATCGAGTAGGGTGAGTGCGAAGAAACACTTTCATTAGGGTGGTTCTTAAAAAATCAACTTTTAAAATTGGAAGGGGCAACCTTTCATTTCGTATTATGTCTTCAAATAAGAACGTTAAAAATTCATACTTGAAAACTGCATTTTAAAGAGTGCCACCAAGCTTTCAAGATTCTCAAAATTTCAAGATTTTGAAACTTGGTAGCGACCCAGAAATACATTTTTAAATTACGAGTTTTTATGGAAGTCTTATTTGAGGACACAAAATGTGACGATACTCCGTCCAAATGTCAAAATTTGTTCCTATGAATTAAAATTCAATAATTAAATAATTATATGTTGGTCTTCTGTTGATATTACAAGAAGCGTATAAATGATACTGCCGCCCCCAAATGCTGCGTACATGCTAGTCAAGTGGATCTCAATATAAAATCTCCCTCTTTCGCCGTAGGAAAACCGGAAAAACCCGGGTAAGAATGGTACATAATATTATCGTCATTATTTAGATATTGACAGAATTATATCTCCTTCATGATTGTTATTACGTCAATATTAGAACACCCTACCACAGAATACATTGTCGTACGAAGTGTCGTACTGTATATCGTACTGTTTAGGTTGTTGATGTATGGAGTGATGTTGTGCGAGTCAGGACGCCACCAGGGAGCGGAGCTGTACTTGGACGCGTGCACAACGTTCCATCCGCAGTTTGTGGAAGCGTGGGTGGTGCTCCATTTGTACTACGTGCGAATGGAACGTACCGCAGCGGCTGAGGTCGCCTACAGCTTAGGTATCTACATCCATTTTCCTTGCAGTTCTGTATTGAATTTTTTTTCCATAATGAAGTGTTTCCTGAAAAAAATCATTTCCTCTCAATGTGCTTATGCAACGATTCACTGATGGATTTTGTGTCATGAGGAGGGTACAACTCTCGGTAAAAGCTTTCCTAACATTTTCGTTGCACCAATGGTACACACTTACTCTACATTTTCTTTACACAATACGATTATCTATTATGATACACGTTCTTTCTTGTTTAGTTTCAAATCATCGAGTTAAATATCGTTTCTTAAAGTTTAATTAGAAAAGTTAAGGTATTCAAGATCCGCTAAAAGTCTTCCGTAAATGATCAAATCACCTTAAGAGGTAGGAATGACCACACGGACATGCGGGCAAATGACCTGTGCATTGGTTTCCGAATTTTCGTTGAAAGGTGCCGGTTGACCGGTTATTATTATTATTATTATTATTTTGACTCATTTTCTCGGAGATATACATCCGGTACATAATGAGTGAGGGACCATTACAGCATACCTCTCTCCGTGCTAATATTTTATGTTTAACACAGTGCGCACTATTCTACAAGTTTATAAAATAACTGATTTCTGTGTTTTAATGATCATTTCAGTTGAGTTTAGTCCTATTTTTCAAGGTATTTTCTAAGATTCTTATTTACTAAACCGTTTGCTGTAATAACTAGAGGAATGATATCTATGGAATTAAGTCTGTATATTTCTTTGCACTCTATAGCCAGAGGTGTGTATTTGGATATTTTTTCTGATTCAGCTTTATTTGATGTTGTGGTCTGCTGGGTGAGTGACATCAATGAGAAATGCAGATTTTTCTTGTAAGTCATGGAGGAGGATGTCGGGTTTGTTGGCAGTAATTGTTTTGTCAGTATGAATAAGGATGTCGTAGTACAATCTGTATCTCTCGTACCCCATGATAGGAGGGGGAGGGTAGTCGTAATAAGGAGATTTTTGGTTTTCTAGTAGAAGTCCTTTTTTTATTGCGAGAACCTGGTGAATTATATTTGCAGTTAGGTTGTGGCGATGTAAATGTTCTGTATTAGCCAGATTTGAACATCCAATTATTAGGTGATCTATTGTTTCTGAGGTTCGTTGACATATTCTGCATTCATCATTTATGTCTAGTTTTTCAATATATCTTTTGTAATTCTTAGTGGCAACAACCAGATCTTGAATTGCATGAATAAAGTCTTCAGTCTCACCAAATAGAGACCCATCTCTGAGCCAAAGCATCGATGCGTCTTTGTCGGCGTCTTTGAGAGAATGGGGAAATCTGCCATGGAGAGCTTTTGACTTCCATTCTTCAATCCTTTCACCGGTTGTGGTGATAGTGGGATAATAACTTTCATCATCATGATTAAAAGGAGAGAAACCTTTATCTGATATGCATACTGCATTGTGAAATGGTGAAGTTGTGGCTCTGGAGAGAAAATATTCTTTCATGGTAGTCATCTGCCTATTGCAGAGTTCTAAGAGGCCTCTTCCACCTTCTTTCCGAGAGATATAGAGTCGTACTACAGCTGAGTGAGGGTGATGAATTCTGAATTTTATGAGTGTTTTACGTACAAGAATGTTATTTAGATTTGTTTGGGACCATGGTACTATTCCGTAAAGACTGGTTTACACCACGTATTAATTGCTCTGATTTTGTTCTTAGCAATGAGTTCTATTTCTAGGATTTTCTGGAGGTGAAATGTGAAAACCTTTTCCAATTCTTGTTTACTGGCCATGTTGTTCAGTGACAGTGTTTGTTTGAACCCAAGGTATTTGTAGGTGTTGTCTGAGCTTAGATATTTGAACTATTCATCACTTTCTAATAATTTGAGGGCACTTGGCTCATTTTTGATCTCTCCTTTTATTACTTTTAAAGTAGCACATTTCTCAATACCAAATTTCATTTGAATGTCTCATGGTAGTGATATTCATGAGACTGGTCAATTCAGTTTCATTACTTGCATATAGCTTTAGATCGTTCATGTACATCAAATGGTTAACAGTGTGCAAGCTTTTCCTTTTGTCCATGAGTTTGTAACCAAGGCCTGTTTCACGTAACAAGTTAGATAAGGGGTTTATGGCTAAACAGAACCATAAAGGGTTCCACGTGTCTCCCTGAAAGATGCCTCGCAAGATACGAATAGGTTTAGATTTCAATATCCTGTTTCCATCTGTTATTGGATACATGAGAACATCATTGAAATACTGAAGTGCCTAATGAGGTCATGGTCCACAGAGCTCGTGTTATGTTTCTAAAACTTTGAGAAGCCAACTATGAGGCACTGAGTCGCAAGCTTTCTCGTAGTCAATCCAGGCAACTGATAGGTTTCTTTTCCTTTTCTTCACTTGTCCCCCAATTATTGCATCTATAACCAAGTGTTCCTTGCATCCTTTGGTCCCCTTGCGGCATCCTTTCTGCTCCTCGCCAAGAATGTTTTCGGAAGTAAGTTGCTCTATCTTGTGGGTAGTATTGAAGATATAATTTTATACAGTGTATTCAAGCATGTGATTGGCCTATAGTTCTTTGGATCTCCAGTTTCTTTCTTCTTTGGTTTCAAATAGGTAATTGCTTGGGAAATGAATAAAGGGACATCTGAGGGGTCAATATTATTATTATTATTATTATTATTATTATTATTATTATTATTATTATTATTCATGAAGCTGAAAAATTATCAGAAGCATTAAAGTGGCGCCTACGTGATTTAAATACAATGCTTAGGTATTAATAAAGTACACAATTGCGTAGGGTTCCCCAAGTCTACTCTTTTCACTCTCATATACAATTTGTTGACTCGATCATACAGAAAAATAGCAGTGAATTATAGATATGTATCAATGCAGCAAAATATTGACAATGCAGTTTACTGAATAAGTATGTAATCATTTAGACGTTTGCTTTGATTACCGAGCGCTGTAACAAATAACACGCTGGATTTACAGTAGTAAGACACATGGTTTGAATTTTGTTGAAGTTATTTTTTTCATTCATTTTTGTCAACCTCGTAATGCACCTGGTAATACTTTTTTAAACATTTTTACTATTAATTAAGAAGTGTATATTTTATTTTCGCAATAAGTCATTGTTATCGGATCAATTAGCTCATTCATCCTAATATTATTAGAAAGCCGTCAAATAACTAAGTGGTGAATCTTAGTTCACTCAACGAGACCAAAAAAACAAGCCAAACTTTTGAACAATAGATCCCGAAGGTGTTTCGGAGGTTCACGGAGGGCAGAGCTCCTCAATTCCTAGATCTCGGCAGTACGAGGAGACGTTACCAGCATCTAACTCCGGCAGATTCGACCTCCGGATAGACCCGGTTCTCATTTTACAGTAGGCTGAGTAGATCTGGGAGTCAGTCTGGGTGTTGAGCTGTGATGGAAATTCCCACACTCCTCCGGGTATCGAACTCCGTCCATCTAGTCAGCAGATCAGCGCTCTACCCACTGAGCCAAGCTGCATTTTATGTGACAAAAAAGAGACTAATAAATGAGTGTCACCAGCATATTAACCTCCGACGTCTATTCACTTTCACTTGCAGCACGTCGCTGTTACGAGTCCACTCTACAACACGCCGAATGGTTCTGGCGCGAACGCGCCCGACCCTTGGCCTGGCGTCCGCGTCACGCATCACACGTACTGCCAGGAGCCCTCACGCCGCCCAACACACCCACGCCCGCCGGATTGGAACCCTTCTCCATCTACATGGCAATGGCAGCGTCGAGACCGAGCGGCATCGGGGGTTCCCTGGCGAAGAGTCGAAGTGAAGATATTTCCGTCTCTACAAACACTCCTGGACAATCGCAGTCAATGGCAGCGCCGCCTCCGTCTANACACTCCTGGACAATCGCAGTCAATGGCAGCGCCGCCTCCGTCTAGAGCCTCTCTCGACGAGAGGGTGCGCAATTGTATTATTTAACGCATAGCGGTGTTTGCCACTTGCGAAGGAAAGTGGCGGCTAACAGCTTAGGAACTCAGCTGGTTCACCCCTAATGAGCACCAGTGGCGGATCTAGACCGTAATGAAGGGGGAGGTTAGCAAGGGAGCATTTTTGTTTAAAAATTATGATTTTACAACGCAAATTTTTATAAATACTACCTTTAAATAAAATGCATCAAATAAATAATTAACAATCTGGTATTATTATTAACAATAACTATTATTTATTAAAGTTATTAATATGGTCCCCCCAGGGGACTTACATCGAGTAAGTACGTGTTTGGCGAACACGGGGCCCCGAGCTGAGTCTGGCATTGCTTCCACTTACTTGTGCCATGCTCCTTCCTTTCTCTATTCTGACCTTCCTTGGTCATCTCTTGTTCTTTTCGATCCCGACGCTATTAGGGCTAGGGTATCTTTCATTTTCCTCTTTCCTCTTCTTTTTTTAATGTTTTTTAATAAAGTCGTGAGATATGTTAGGATTTGAGTTTTGAGTTGTAATTCAGGAGGGTTTTTAGTGGGTATGGCTGAGTCATTCGGCGAGTCCCACACGCGGGGAGAGTCATGTTGGCTCTTCCTAGTACGTAACAGCATTTTCCCTACCTGTGCAAGTTTTAAGGGCTCTAATGACCTCGATGTTGATGAGCCCTTAAGCCCCACAAAAAAAATGGTATTATTAATTTTATCAATTTGGTATTATTAATTTCATTAATCTGGTAGTATTCAGTTTATTAATCCGGTATTATTAATAACAATTACAATTATATCTAATAACAATTAATCTGGTAACACTTTTAAAGGTATGCTATTTATCAACTTAAGTTTTATCTGTTAACGGTTCAGGTCCAATGGGGGGGGGTTATAGCCCACTTAGCCCTCCCTCCCATAGATCCGCCACTGATGAGCACACCTCTACACGTTTAAGGTCTTAGTCACCGAATGGACCCAAAAAGTGGAAATTTTAACTATTATATTGAACGTTTTATTACCATTACCGTTTTATTACCAATTATTTATAATGACAAAGAAAATGGTTCTTTCTTATATTTACGGTTGATCCTTTTTAATTTTTATGTAATTATATTTGTACACATTCTGTTCGTAGTTTAAAGTATAGTAAGAATATTACATTAGAATAGTACGAACACGTTAAAGAAAACTAACATTGTCTATTTTAGGGGGTACAGTAAATGACCATAACCTTAGAGAGGTCAAATAATATGCTCGTTAGGGGTGGAAGGACAAAGTGTTCAGGGATGTCCTACGCTGTTTTAGTCGCCATTGTTCTTTTCAACTGATATAATGCCAAATTTGACTGAGTAAGGTTCCCAGGTCTGAGCAGTTATCACGAAATAGCACATGGGAAACTTGTGAACAAACATTTTCTTGTAAAATTAAATATAAATTTGTTGATATTCTGTTGATATTATAACTCGTACCAAATTATTTTTATTCCTGTCTAAAGTGTATGGAAATTTTCAATCCGCCTCTGCCTAGGGCCCTTGATTCGAATTCATGGGATGGTCCCTTGCTTGCTTCTGGAAAGTAAATTTTTTTAGTGTCCTCCGCAGTTAGTTATACGCAGTTTGTAACTGTTCTTTTTCACAATGAATTTATTATTATTATTTTCTATTCCTATTATACCGGTCATCATCCCTGCAATCAAATCAGGAGATATCGGGTTCGGAGCCCAGCTCGTCACCATTTTCATCTAGCTGTTAATATCATATATCATCCCATGTGAAAGTGCACGGAAGAAATATTTGCATATTTAAAGTCCTAGACCCCACAATTTTGAAAAATCAAAACCAAAAACGAACAGTTTAACCAACCTTTATTTATTTATTTTTACATTGTTTACCCCTCGCACCTAACAAGGTAATTTCAGGGCTTGGTCTATCATCATTAGTTGTGGTTTTTTTTTGTTTGTTTGTTTTTGCTTTCTTCATCATTCTGATTTCTAATATAACAAATTATAATGATACATTTATTAGTTAATATAATAAAATAAATGAATTAACAAAAATTGGAGTTAATTCTCCAAAAATTGCTCCGTAGAAGTCGTTCTTTCTTGTGGAATCTTATACGTCACCAGCCCAATAAAATGAGGTGGTTGCTTCTAGTTCGAATTTTGTTTTAAAATATTTCTTGCGTTGCAAATTTCAATTCAGAGCATTTCAAACGTGATAATTTCTTGTTTCTCTTTACAATTAATGTTGTCTTGTTTCTCACATTGAGAATATCGCAACGCATATATTCATTAAGAAATTCTCTCCTCTCAGGGTAATATAAGGAACAAAAACTAACCTTTAATTAAAATCGAGAACGATAATCCTGGTTGTGTCACTGTGAGCAGGTGGCTGTGTTGATGCCGCTTCCAGAGTGTGTGGCCAATGCCGCAGTCAGTCGACCGTTGAACCGCTTCACTGCAGCCATGCAAGCTGCGGAATCGACAGGACATGGATCACATCCCTCACCAAGTGCAGTACCTCCAACGGCAGCTAGAGGACATAGTGCACAGAGCCCTCGTGGCAGTTTACAACAAGATACGAAGAGGTCGCACACATCCGTGACGAACGAACGTCGCCAAGGTAATACCAATTTGGGAACACTACAGTCCACGTGAAGAGCCAATCCCAGCACTGCGAAATTGTCGACTCTTCCTCTCGCTGTCAGATACGTGGATGTTTTACTCGTGTCGGTAGAATCTTCTAGAGTTTACGTCTGTATGCTGCCGCCTCCATCAGCCAATTCGTAGAGCCGGCAGTAATTGATATATCAACTGTGATCGTTAATCTTTGGCCGGTTGAAAGATGCTTGAAGTTGGCTTTTGCACAGGATATAATAGCCTTCGTATGTGTGTGGACTGGGTGGAGGCATGTCATCTTTGTGGAACTTTGCCAGGCCACCAACCGCAGCATACTGACTACGCTTCGCTATCATTCCATTAATTTCATTCCTATTATTTCACCATAAGAACTACAACCTTCCATTGTGCGCGCCTATGAAAGTCACTTAATGCATTACTAGAGACACTTTACATAGGTCAAGAGACTATGAACTGTGAAAGAAAATCGTCGCTTATTTGGCGCAACATAGCAGTGATATTGTCAACTAAACATAATTAGAAGTGGTAGACCGCCAACTCTCAGTATCATCCGTAAATCATCGGTTGAACGCTTTTGTCACTCACAGTCAACGCGGCAATGCACGCACCTGTTAAGCAGTACCTACGTGGGGACAGAGGCGGAGGACCACCCCGAGTCTTATTATGTTAGGGTCTCCAAACTGATCAGTCATATAAACATATAAATTTAAACTTGAATGCACTGGAATATTTTATGACAGTAAAATAATAGTTGAACATATTATTAAATACAACTCTATTTTCATTTTTTAATACTCTGGTGCGTTGGATATGCACCTGTGAGCATGGAAACGCATACTTGTGTGAGATGTGGGAGGAGGCGTCCATAAAGACTCCCTCCCCGGACCTCGTAGTTTTAGATACGCCACTGTCCTGAAATCTATTTTGTTTTAAATGAAGGAAATACAAATTGGCCCCAGTACTGTGACCATTCAGTTCATACACTCGTTTTAATGATGTGTGTCCAACATGTCTTATTAATTTCTTTATTTTTCCTTTCACCTCTAATCATGAATATGAAGAGATTAATCCAAGCAACCTTACCAAATTAACAACTACAATCTAACATTTTATGTGAGTAGAATGTTTGGAAAGAGAAGATTTTGAGTTGACGGGGAGTTTTTTCGAGTCGGAGATACGTAATTGAAATTAGTTGCGAACAGCGTCAAAGAACGTTTCGTAAATCCCGTCAAAAGAAGTGCATAATAGCGACCCAAATATTTATCATATACACTAATAGGCAAGTGTCCCTGAAAATTTGCATCACTTTTATGCGTAATTGGATGAAGCTAATCACACTAATGAAGTTCTAACAGAATAAAAAACGCGTTGACGATTTTATATATTTCCTTTTTGAGATAATAATTAAAAATTACGCCATTTTAACGCACGCGTCCACCGTGATGGACAGAATTTCTTCGGAAAAGATGTTTCTTGGCTCAGGAATACTAACAAATGACAGTGGTTTGGCGCGTCCAACCATTTTGGTCATGTGTGACCATGCCTTTCTTTACTTTGTGTATCTTTGAATCGAACGGTTCGACCTAGCTGGTTGCGTGAACATGAACAATAAAAAACGTGATTGGTTAGAGAATCTCATCAATTATGAGTCTTTAGGTTTATATATGATTTAATTTTTATGCTGCATTGTGTATTATCACATACTATTCATAACTGTTCTGATGTCCTGTGTACGTGGTTAATTCTAAATACAAAACCGAGTGAAACGTGATTTGCAAGTACGGGGGAAAGAAGTGTTTGCCATTTTATTTAGATCAATAAAATAAGCTTACTAACAGTTAAGCTTTACAGTGTCATTCATTAAATTTCAATAGCCTGTGATTCAAATATAACTTAACAGATTGTTGAATATATTTCCATTTATATTCAAGTTTTTGCTACTATCATGTGCGTGTGCATCAGCAGAGTCCTCGGGCGGCCAACAGTCAGCCACACGTCAACAGCACTCCTCCACAGAAGCAATCCGAATGGACTCTCCAGAGGAGCTCCTGCAATCGAGTCGAAGCAGAGGAAACGCAGAAACGCTCACTTCCGTCTTCTTGATCACAGCGCCGATGCTCATAGCGTTGGGTCTCTACGATGTAAGCAACCGATGTCACTTACTTGTGGGACACCGCATTTAATCACATTCTCGTTGGATTTATAATACTTCCAAAACATATACTATGATACCCGCACTTCACTTGGAGTTGCGCATTTGTGTACTAGATTTGCCCAAATACTGCCAAGTGTAGAGGAGCTATTTGTCTGCATTTGCGGTATATACTCAATTGTGGCAAATACACAAATATGCGAACACCCGTATTCTTCCTCTTCTCGGTTGTTAGTCGTACGTCAAAGAACTCAAGGCAAATATTTGCGTGAACCGTCCACACTTGGTTTGCCGGGATTCGTTCAGTAGAGTACGCGTGAACGAGATTTGTTGATCTTTAGCCTACATTTTGACTCTTTTTATTCCATAATTTCTTCAATATGGACTGGAACATTTCTATAGGCTGGAATAACGAAACAATATAAAGATTTCTTGAATTATATCAAATGCATCCCGCTCATAATTGGTGTAAAAACATATTTGACATTATTGCGTTATTTACTTGTTCAGTCCATGTGAGATGGTATGTTTGTGATATTTGTGAATGCGTCAAATATTTTGACAAGTACAGCGAATGCGCTACACTAATACCGCAACGCCAAGTGCAAGTGTAGTGCCAGCATTACAGAGTATAAGTTATAAACCAATGAAGGACTTAATGAGGCCTAGAAGCACGAATTTGTGCTGGTGCGAAAATAAGATAAATTTCGCAAAATAAGCAAATGGCGTTTTTTGAGTCAAGGTCAGCTGAAGATAGATTACGCAAAAATCTCTTAATTTTAAAAATAAGTATTTTATTTTCGTTTTAATAAAATTTCAAACAATACAAATAACTTTTTGTTTCTCGTCAAATTTGAAAATTTAGATATGTGTGAGGAATGCAGCAATTTAGAAATATATAAAGAATAATTTAAGAGAGCGAAGAACAATAAGATTCACAGATTGCAACGATCGATTTTACTCAGAATTTGTCGAATAATCGTTAGAACTTTGATTGACGGAACAGAGGTTATAGAAGTCTAACCAATCCGATAATATTTCCAATTTTATCAAACTTCGTATTCTAGTAATTTGCCAAAATTATTTTTGAGGGGTCAGAGAGACACCGAAGAGTCCTGGTCTCTAGGTGTCAGACCTCTCTGTACCCCCTGTGTCACCTGGTGAAAATTTCTAAAAAGATGCTCTGCACTGTAATGAAACGTATACATTAATTCCATTATTAATAGTACCATTTGAATCCATCAAAAATATTTTTTTAATGAACATATACTGAATTAGTTGTTCATTTCTACTCATTCTTCAATCAGAAATTACTTATTTGCAGACATAATCCGAAATAGAGAAAGAAGCGCGAATTACATAAAAAAACTTGTGAATTTTTAATGTTAAATAAGAACACTCATTCAGGAACATAGATTTATTGACACAATTAATTTAGTTGGATATTTTGGTAAATTAAAACACTATAGAACCAAAACGAAACTGAGTGAAAAATACATCACAGATCATTTGCCATATGCGAATTTTGTTGAACATTTTGACCCTACACAAATTCTGAAGGTTTCTAATTCCAAGAAATCCTCGAGTAATAATATTAATGCATGGCTTTTTTTTCCAAATACCTTTACCCAAATAAGATTTTCTTCGAAATAATGGAACCAAAAGGCGATACCGACATGCAAATATACAATTATTGCTCACTTAATATTTCTAAAATGAGGATGTTCACTCCAAGCTCGTAACAGTTGACAATTACTCACGTAACTATTTTAGTAATATGAAGCCTTTGCAATGTTACTACCATCTATACTATTCGCTAATACTTTTTTCGAGTACCGAGCTAAAAATTTAAGGTTTAATTAGTTTACCTCCTCGATCTTAGACATTAAGAAGACACGGACAGTGAATAGAGGATACAAAACAACCCTTTTGCTTAAGGAACCTTGATCTTTATCATTCATACTTTCTAAAGAATATATTTTAATTTGTTATGTGTTGAAATTCACTGTATACGTTTTATAATTTTAAACGAAATGCAAAACTGGTCCCACTTGAAAATAAAACCATTTTAGATTTTTCTTCCCGAAATGCGTCTATTCTGTGATTTTTTTATTTCAAATAATTTCAAAATCGTTCCGGTCGTTCACAACAAATAAATTCGTAATTTTACATTCTTAAAACTATTGCTCGTTTAAGGCACGTTTATACTATTAAGCAAAGTGTTATAATACATTTGCTACATGTAGCTTTTGCTATATAACATTTGTTATTACATAGCAATATAATGCATAATAAATACTACATGTAGCATAATGTTATATAACACTTTGCTACATGTATTTGCTATGTAATGTTTGCTTCATAAAGCAAATATGACTCGCGTTGTTTACACACCCTTACAGAATTTTCTTTTTCAAACTTATTTTAAACCAATATACTCAAACGGGTTACTTGTTTAATTTCAGAGGCAATGGGGTATTTTCTAATTACTCCCGTTTTCCGCTTCTTCATTCTGGACATTGAAAATCAAACTGAACAAATCGAATTTCCACGCTTTTCTGAAGCCATGTAAAGTACAGTGTATTCCAGAAGATTATTTTAACTAATAAGAATTGTTCAACTCGAATGAAATAAAATAAGAAATACGATTTGTAAGCTAGCACGTCTGCATCGAGGGGATTGCTAGGACGAAACTCTGAAATACATTAAAGTCAAATTGCGCTCATGAAATGTTTTGTAGCAATAAAAAACATCATTTCGTTAGCTACAATATTCCCACTATGCAACCAATCTGGATAAAAGTTAAAATCTGGAGTGTAACCCATTTAAATATTATGTATCTCAACAATAGGTCAAAATATTTTCCCAAACATAGTTACATAGTTATAAAACAATGTATAGTTAACATTGTATTGTAGACATTTTATTAACTTTTATAATCATCTTTTTATTGCGGTCCTATCGTTGCATCAGAAAATTGTAAGTCGCACAATAATGGTGTTTAGAAATCTAAATGCACATTTTAATGTACACACAAAAATATCAATTCATTATCTAAAAATTGTACGTTTTGGTACTTGGGCTGTTAGTGAAATCGTAATGAGCTGCCCAGAAAGTGTTCTATTACTGACGTAATACAATCCAATATTTAAGATCGGTTTCCATTGTCTGCTTCCTTTGTGCGTTATGGAGGGAAGAAAAACACACGTTATGACCAAAACCCGAATTGAGTAGTTGACCAAAAGATAAGTTAAGTTTATAAGATACGATTTGTCAGAACTAATTTTGGACGTTTTCAAAATGACCTGTACTAGTTTTGAACAGTACGCTGTTGCCTGAGCTAGTGTTTGAACTTAAGCAAACCAAAACTATCGGTGACGATGTCATCACAACTAGTCGCGGACCTAGACCATAGTCAAGGAAGGGGGATCTAACGGGGAGGGATCTGGGGAGCATGTCTATTTCAAAATCATGGTTTTACAAGACAAAAATTTATAAATATTATCTTCTAAATAAAATACATCAACTCAAATAAATAGTCAACAATATTAAATAGTAACTGAATTTATTAATTGTTTAAAGTGGCAAAAAGTACCTTCATCTGTTAAGACTTCAGGTCCAATGAGAGGGAGTATAGTCCCCATAGATACGCCACTGATAACAATAATGAGGTTTCTCATATATGAAACATATGTATACTGTATACACGCTTAAANTTTTCATTTACAAGTACGAACTATTACGAAATGGATTACGACTGAAGAGGTTTCATTCCTACATTTTCTCAAGGATTTGATTTTACCATTCGATGCAACCTTTTGACCTTGAGAATGATAGGAAGGATCTAATGAAATAGGGAATGTCCATTCATGACAACAGCAATTTATTGTAACTGTTTTTGCACTTACACAGTAA
>NNCF01134741.1:18470-36585 GCA_002313205.1 Laupala kohalensis
AGAATTGAAAAAAACCCAATAAATTCACATTTTTTGTTACAATAAACACTTGGCCCCTAGACAAAACCCTAGAGAACCTGTATAAGAAATCAGCCTCTTCCCGAAGGAAAAACGGAGAAAAACCCGGGCCAGGATGGGTTCATTATTGATATTAATTGATAGATTCATTAATTTCTTTCTAGTTAAGTAAAAAGTGACACTTAAGTTACTTAAAATAGATTTAGAAATTATTAAATTTGGCATTATTTAGACTTTTGATGGTGGCATCTTTAAATAACCCCCCAAAAATGATAAAATTCGTATTATCTTAATAGAAAAAAAATTGGAAATTTTTTCTTTATTTGCGAGTATTAACGCGACACATTGCACGAGCGTGTTTTAGAAAATCCTCTGAAATAAACTTCTGAACCAATAAACAAACAAAGAAACAAAAACTGTGTATGTGAGACCACGTGGACCATTTGACTGCTTTATGTATCGGTTAAGTAGTTTTCAGCTGTGCATCGTCTACGATTCCTTATTTACTAGAACTCTTCTGCAAATAAGACATTTTGTGAGAAAATATATGTACGTAGCGATCCCTAACACGTATGTACTACGCGTGAAACCTGTCCTTAAGCACATTGTTCACTTATCCCCCTACACGGATAGTGTCTTCCGGGGTTTAGGTCTGGGTGGATGTGGTTGAATACGTTTGTGGAACGCGAAGGGGTGGTGTTGTGGTTAACACCCCTGAGATCAAAGCAGGAGCTCCCGGGTTCGATTCCCGGTTTGATGCAATTTTCACCTGAAACCGAAAGTTTTAAATTACACTCTACTGTCCATAATTCTTCACTAGTGCGTAATTTAAAAAAAAAATATTTTTATCATTTCAACAATAGAGTTCTTGTTGTACGTTAAATTGTTTATTTTCTTTCATTGTATTGTCACAAATAATGTTTGCACACTGATGAATGTTTTTCTGTTCATCGTTCAGTACAGAAGTCAAATGTGTGCGTTGACGTTTGAAGCTCTGCCATATTCTCTATTCTCCAATTATTATATGTGAGAATATTTTTACTTCAGATATCACACGAGTTCGTGGAGATATTTCCGTTACTTTATTTACTTCACGAACCTATCACAAATATAGCTAATAAGTGTCTCTTACTTTTCTACAACTATGATTTTCCAAATACAAAAACAGTTCTCAATTGTATAGGAATAATGAAATGATAGATTCTTTTTATAATAATTCTGAGATTTACAATAAATGTGTATTAAATTAAAATGAATCTTGAGACACAAATAAAACATTGATTCCTCACAAAAACGATATAAACATTTTTTTAAATATTAGGACAATAGAGTATATTATTTCTTTGCACTCTTATAAGACAATGATATATAACTGATATATTATTGATCTCCAAAACCCATTTATTTAGAAACAAAAGAGATGTAAAATTTAATGAATACTAAAAAATTATTTTCACATGAAACGATGTGAGAATAAAAAACCGAAAAAACCAACTTTTTTTAAGAAAAAAAAACTGACATATATTTACTTATAAACACAATTAAAATAAAATAAAATAAAATAAAATCCAACGTTTCAATCCCTCATGCGGATGATCATGAGGCAAAACTTGTATGTATTCTGGAGCGATGGGCTCACGTCAGCAGTGATATACACAAAAATCAATAACATATGGGAAGTACCATCGTCAACCTCACGTCCCTGTTTAAATGCATTCATTTATGTCAACAACTGTACGTACTAAAATTACAATCAATATTATAAAATACGATCGAACAATCATGTATAATACAAGAAATCTTATAAAATAGAATAAATTTTTAATTACAATCTCTGAATCGAACAAGAAAAAAAAACGCATTGGATAAACAAAAATCTCGATAATAAAGTTGTTCTCACTATATATTGCTTTTTAACTAAATTCCTCATCGATGACTAGAAAAATAAATTATATTGTTTATTCAATTTTTTTTTGTGATTTGAAAGAATAGTTGGTGTTTATAATATATAACATTTCTGAAACGATACGTTTCAATATAATTATTCTCATGTCCAATATCTCTACATTATCCCAATGAATTTGATGGCTTTGGATTATTCTGTGTTTAGATAGAACATTTTATTTTATCTTATTTGAATTGTGTTCTTAAGTATACGAAACAGTCTCGTTCACGAACACAATACACGCAATAGTAGTAATATTCATCGCCCTAGAGTGTCAACCACTCTTTGCCAAAAAGGACCTTATCATTCGGGAATCGTTCTATATAATTCCCTGCCCAAGAATATAAAAGACATTATGAAATTGAATATCTTCAAATCCGCGGTTAAAAACTACCTCCTGCACCAGTGCTTCTACACTGTAAAAGAATTTATTGATTTTAATAAAAGTTAAATTCGTCTTGTACTTTATCACGCCATTGCTAGCACTTTTTAAATAACTTGAAACAATTTCAAAAACTATTTTCTTGCATGATTGTGTTGTGTCTTATGGCTCATATTAATTTAGTTTTATGTGTACTCAACTTTGGCACGGTTGTGTACATTAATTCTGTAGCCCCATCCTGGCCCGGGTTTTTCTCCGTTTTTCCTTCGGGTAGAGGCGGATTTCTTATACAGGTTCTCTAGGCTTTGTCTAGGGGCGTGTTTATTGTAACAATAAATCGTGAATTTAGTGTTATTTCAATTCTTATGATTTTTAAACACTATACTCAGAATAATCTATAGTTCGATAATAACTTGTACATGTAATTTTTTTGCGTTAAATTACAAACATATTGACATTATATATGTATTATAACTCGCAGCTAACTTTTTGTCTTATCTAGGAACTTTTGCTGAAATTTTTCAATCCGCCTCTGCCTTAGGGCCCTTGATCGGAATTGATGGGATGGTCCCTTGCTTGCTTCCGGAGAGTAAAATTAGTTTATTGTCCTCCACGTGGCCATACATGGCAGTTTGTATTGTTTTTTGACAATAAATTTATTATTTATATATAATTCTTGAATCGTGAAATACGACATTATTCGCTCAACGAGAGCAAAATGTAGAATATACGGAAAAAGGAAAAAATCAAAATGCAATGGCATCAAATTGTATTAACGCTTAAGTACTACACAATGAAGCTAATTATTACAAAAGTTAATAATAAAAAACCCTAATGGAAGTTTAAATTTCCCTACACACACGGGAAAACCGTCGAGTATTTACAATACTATTTTATTACATTTCTATATAATTTCTGACTTCACTTAAACATATTTGTGTTAATATTTCCATTTTAAAGCCCCAATATTAATAACGACAATAATTTGTTGCTCCTGATGAAGATCGAAACATTGTGAATCGTCCAAATGAGAGCGTATGATTTTCTTTCTTTCTACCATCCCTAATTAAATAGTAGAAATCATGATTTGTTATCTAGGAAAGTAAGTCGTTTGAATAATGTTAATCGTTATTCTAATAAGTGAGTGGGGTAGTGTTATTGACATTTATTTATACATTCAATTAAACTACAGACGCGAAACGATAGGAAAATCAAATTAGTAATTTTTATTTTTATTTATCTAAAAGAAACACGACTGGCGTGAGATTCGTGGATAGAATTAGCGCGCGGTGGGTTTTTTCCCCCACCCCCACCCCCAAGAGAGTTGCACGAACGCCACGGCCGCCTTCGATGGACTAATGGAAAGAACAGTAGCAACAACTTTAATTAAAGAGAGGAACAGAATCAAGCAAAGGGTGTCCAATACACACACACAGTTGCGGCCAAACACCGACTCACCAAATTGCTACTTGACACCACCGACAGCTCCTACTACGATGATGATGATAATAATAATAATAATAATAATAAATTTATTGTCAAATAACAGTACAAACTGCGTATGACCACGTGGAGGACAATAAACTAATTTTACTCTCCGGAAGCAAGCAAGGGACGTATTCCATCAATTCCGATCAAGGGCAATTCCTAAGGCAGAGGCGGATTCAAAAAAGTTTTTGCATAAGTTCCTAGATAAGATAAAAAAGTTTGCTGCGAGTTATAATACATATATAATGTCAATATGTTTGTAATTTAAAGCAAATATGTTTGTAAATTTACATGTACAAGTTATTATCGAAGTATAGATTATTCTGAGTATAGTGTTTAAAAAATCATAAGAGTTGAAAAAAAACCCACTTAATTCACGATTTATTGTTACAATAAACACTTTGCCCCTATAGACAAAACGCCTAGAGTTCAAACCCTGCTCGGACGAACTATTCTGCTTCGAGAAAAAAACATTAAAGGGGAACTAATCACTGTGTTTATTAGTCGCAAGTAAAAATTACTTCGTTGTCCTCAACGTGGTCACAGGCAGTTAATAACAGGATATTTATTTATTTATTTATTTATTGTCAGTCTAATTAGTTTGATGTAGGTATAGAGCTAGTGCTCAAAGTAGCCAACACGTTTACTTCGCCGTCGTCCATAAGAGTAATGATGAGGGTACGTCGCGTTCTGTTGGCAGGACATTCGAACTTCAATCCATTGCCAACCTCTGACAACAACAATTCAATTCTCTTCCTTTTGTGGCGCTGTTCTTCTGTTCTTTCTGCATCGAGCAAAGTGTGGAACGAAAAACTTCTTAACTTGTGTATTTCTTTACAGCAAATAGNAATTATCGTCAAAGTTACATAACTTTCAGTATAGGGTGAGATTTTCAGCTGGGGTTCAGGCAACATTTCAGAATTAAGGATGTCACCTAGTGGAAATCACTAACACAATGTCGTATAATTCATGATCACGTGGTATTACAGGAGTACCATCTTGAGAAACACCTCTGGATAAAAAAAAACAAAAACACTACGCAACTGGCCGACGTATCGGATATATTCTATCCATCCTCAGGGCTGAAATAATAAAATAATATATCTTCAATCTGTAATTGGTTATACAGTACCCCTCCTACCTCCCCCCCACCCCCACCAAAAAGAAAACCTCTCACAATAGTTGCTACAGATATCACAAATTTCTCGATACTCGTGTGGTACACCTGTAACTGACACAAAATATGTTAATTGAGGAAACAAAATGTTATTAATGAATCACGTAGGTAAAGCGATGTCTTTTGTTAATGTTGATAATTTAAGAGAATCAAAAAAAGGAAAAATTACCGTTTTCTAATAGTTTAATCGATTCGTTACAGTATTTTGTTTCAAATTGAAAAACTTCTCACCAACTTGAAATCTAAGGGAAGATTCCTGTTCTCTTTGGTCTCTAAATAGTTATATCCAAGATACTGAAATGAGAAAAGATATTCATTAAATTTCCCCATAGACATACTTCATACAATTCGATGGAGCGAGGATTAAATCTATTCAGACATGAAGGTAAGACTGACTCTCAAAATTATTAGTATCATTAAAAAATATGAAATGGTTTTTCCTTCATTTCTATTCTAATTGATTTTTAACACAACGTTATGCATTTTAGAGAACTAAAAATAAGATATAATTTGTATCGCTCAGTTAATAATGTATTAACAATATTCAGGAACTCGCTTGACTCATTTGAAATACTGCAGGAAATGCGACGGCGGCGCACACGATGCATGATTTTTGGCATCGGAAATAGTAAAATATATTTTAGAAAAGTCCTGTGATATATGAGTACTACAAAATAAACTAAACTTCTGACGATTCAAAAATCAGTCAGTTTCTTTCTCCATAAGATATAACATATTCTGCCTATACTTGTAAGTAGTTAGAACAATTATTTCATTTATATGGACAGTTATGTACGTTTATCGAGTTGAAATGGAAATAAATACAAATACGTGCACATTGCAGAAATTTTATTGAAGTATTTTAAAGGACAGCTTTGGCCAACCCCCGACTCCGTTGTTTCGACACTTATTAAAGAGGCGCCATTAAATGCATCGTAGTGTGCTCATGGCTCACCAGATGCCTCTGCGATGCTACCGATGCTCTTCTGTTCTGAGCGAACAAATGAGACTCGATTTACGGCTTCCATTTCGTAGCAGTTTCATCTCCGTCATTTAGGATATAAAAATTTTGATTTCTATTTCGAATTCAACAATTAGTGTGGAAACGGTATGAAAGAATTTTGGTATTCTTGTACTGATGAGGGTAATATGACTATGCCATGCACATATAAACATTTACGATACTTTTAGTAACATAATCTGTTCCCTTTTTATTAAAAGTCTGTTAAAAATAGTTTTATTCACTAACTAAAGAGATTTTGCATAGCACACCTGCAAAGCTATCGCGTACGCTACCCACACGCTAGACGCGGAGGATTCTGGTGTGGATTTGAGGTTATGTTGATATCGAAGATTACGAGACGAGATTTGCTGGTTGTGCGTGTGTCGTATGAGCACGTGCTGGTATACTCGCAGTGCAGATTACTTGAGTACGCTTTTTGCATATAAAGTATTTTCTTTGGGTCTACAAATTTTTAGTACAATTTCAGTNCAGTGCAGATTACTTGAGTACGCTTTTTGCATATAAAGTATTTTCTTTGGGTCTACAAATTTTTAGTACAATTTCAGTGGAAGGTACGTTATTTGCAAAATGCATCGACTACACTCTGACATCTTTCCGTTGTACGTTACGCGGTTAACGTCATCAACGTAACGTGTACGCTAGGAAGCGTGTATTTATATACGCATCTACGTTATGAAAAAAACAACTCTTTCTTACTTTGCACAACTTTAAAAAAATATGCCGCGATAAATTCTTTGACTTCAGAAGATTAACGCGTGATTTAATTATTTCCACGTCAGTTTATTGACATTAGCTTCNTTAACGCGTGATTTAATTATTTCCACGTCAGTTTATTGATATTAGCTTCGGAAAATAATGTCGATAAATGTCGTTGGAGAATCTTCTAGATCACTGTAAGCACCGCGTTGCTAACCATGTTTCAGTGTCACTGACAGAAATGAATTGCAAATATTTATAGCGCTATGAGACCTTAATACGTGACCATAAAACCTACTCTGCAGTCGCCACAAAACGTATTTTTTTTTAATAATCTCCAGGTCGACTGGATTTTCTTTCACGTTTCGCAACTGTTTTCGTTGAATGACGTCATCTCAAATTATCCGATAACACGAAGGCGTCTTTCATACTCTGTTCTTCTTTTATATATTAAATTTGTGACACGTCCCATAGATTTTCACATCGATTGCATTAGAAATTAAACGGGAATTTATGTAAAAACCTCAAAAAAACCCGAACATCCTCAAGATCTATTTCTAAAGTGATAAAATGTGCCGCGTACATATGAATCGTGATTGAACACAGTTACCAGTCAAGAACTATAGATGCTCAAACAAATTTTATAATAGTTTGAGAGAATGAAACACTCAAAGACTGAGTTACAAATTATGTGATTGCTGTCTTATTACAATGATTATACTTTAATAGAAATATGTGAAATAACTGGACAAGAACTACAAATATATAAAGTGTTGATTAATAACTGTTAGGATTTTTTTTTCATTCAAATATCTCGGGAAGATATCAGGATAAATAAATTCTAAATCCATCGTAAAAGTTAGTTCCTGTATATTTAAAGGGGACGATGTCTATTTAAGATACCCATCTCTACAAAGAGCCCCGTGATGGAGAAGATCGCTCCTCTCATTCACTTTTCCTCTCTTCCCCTCGTGACATCACAGCCCAACAAACGAGCGTCTTTCGCGTATCTCTCAGCGCCATCTGGATCCTCCGTGCGCCTGTTCATCTGGTTCGGTTCCGCTTCCTCGGTCGCATTTCGCGCTTCACTTGTTTCTCGTTCGAGTTGATACCTTCATTAGGCGAATGACGAGTAGAGAGAGGGTGTCATCGCCGGGGATCGGATGATTTTGGTCGAATACAGAGTGAATACTACACTAATAAATTGGAGTGTCTGTAGCATGGAAATGGGAAAACGTGACCCATCAAACTATTTGACACTCAAAAAAAAAAAAAAATTAATAAGGGTTATCGCGATTAAAATGAAAAGTAGTTAACACGGATGAATTAAAATTAACGTTGATTGCTAATCAGAAGATGTGAATCTTCATTCTCGTATCTCTTGACTATGAAGCTTCCTAATGTTTCCGCCAGAGTTTGATTGCACTACGTGATGTGGAGAATCTACGAAGTGACCGAATCTGTAGCACAGAAACTCAAAGATCCTGAAATTTGGTAAAATTAGTAAAATAGTAAAAATCCTTAGAACACTTGCTGAGAGAAACAATTTAAATATATATTAAAAAAATTTAACCCTTAACATTGGGGATGTCGTTATTAGGGAAAGTTAAAGGGAAAAAAATATTATGAAATGGGTTAAAAATAGGGGAATAAAAACCACCCATCAAAATCATTAATTTTTGAGGGTTATTGCAATTTAAAAGCAAAGTAATATTGGTTAATATTGATGAATTACAAGAGCAGAAAAACAATTTATCAATTGATGTGAATCTACACTATGATGAAGCTTACTGATGTGTCCGCCAGAGGTCACTTGCGTTGCGTGAGGCATTGAACGTGTAATGTACGAAGTGACCGAATCATAGAAGAAGCGAAATTATATTCAAGTCTGTGAAGATCATTGTTTCCGAAATTCATGACCTACAAGTGAAATGAAAGTATTCAGAGGTCTTAACTATTTGAGCTTTCTATGAAAAGGACTTTCTTTTTTTTTTTTGACTAAAAAGGAAAACAGTGTGATATGTAAGACACAAGCAAACCGAGATCTGAGCGAAAGAATGGAAATAATCCTTTCAGAAGATAAGAACGAATGACATAGGAAAACAAACATACCCTGTGACGTCACGGAGACTCGTGTGAGGTCATCGCTCTTAAATTTTCAATATCGCAGCCATAATTCATGTGCTGGAAACCATGATATTTGCATTTCAAACCACTGAAGAAAGGAAGACGATATTCTGGTTTCAGGACTTGTATATCGTGTGTTGGAGTGGGGGGGGGATCTAACATATTAAATTCACTCATCGACAATATAAACGCAGTATTCAGAAGGACAAGATGGATTCACATCATTTTTTTTTTCAATTGTAATATTTGTAAATGGAAAGGAAATGTAGCTTAGTGCTATTGAAGCTTATCTACATGGAGGAGCGATACGAGGTAGGAGGTGGGTGGAAGGGGATATTGTTTCAACGTTGACCAGTTATCTGAGTTTCCCAACAACTTGACCCACGTGGAGGTGTCAGTAGGAGTTGTTATAGTAAGAGTTAGTGACACCAGGAATAGTAGGAGCTGGATTCGCTTTTAAGTAGTCACAGCTATGTAAGAACTGGGACTTTGATGCGAAGAGCTACAAAAAGTTTTTCTGGATTTGGTGATGAGCTAGAACGCTATCCCCTTAGCCATCGCAGAGGTGAGATCGTTTTTGTACGGCACCTAAGAAATGATTTAACATTCACATTTATAGGAGCGATATTCACGTACACAAGGAAACAACGTTAAAATTCTTGTGGTATATCGTATGCCATCATGCAGTCAGTAAATGCATGTAAGAAGACGTCGCGGTGTAGAAATCCACAGATACTTCAGTAGATACTTCGGAATAAATGGTGATACAGTCGAGGAATTTACACTGAAGGTCACTTTGACCCCAAAATTATTCAATATGGCTGCCTTACACAAATTGCCAACCTCTACAACGCAAATCCTTGAAACTCACTCGCGTGCAGATAGCGGTCCACAATGTCAATAATGTGAGGTTAAAGCGTCCCGCTAAAGCACAAAAGCAAACCGAAGTGATTCGGGAAAACTGTGTTCAATAGATCGGGCACAATTGAAGAAGAAGACGAAGAAGAAGGAACAGAACAAGAACAGCCACAAGAGACACATCAAGTGCATTGAATTGATGGTCGATGCAGGCGATGGATTTAAGTTTAATGAAAAGTCCGAATGTACTGCCAACACAACGCGAGTTTATCATTATCCTTAAGGTCGATGGAGAACTTAAAGCGTCGGCGGTTATACACTACGTACAAGCCCTGTATCAACAACATTCAGGCTACATAACATACAGTTTCGTCAAATAAACCAGTAGTTGAGGAATAATACACTAATTTACAACTACTACTGTACAATGAAGTGTTAAACACACAGTGCTATCCTCCCGCTTCTTTTTAGGTTACATTTTCTCTGAGTAAAGTACTCCATGTACAAGTAGTGACATGTCAATGACGATCACGTGTGAATTTGGTTGCTATAGAGGAGGGAATGTTGCTGCTTTTAGATAAAGGAATTCATCTGTAGTATTTGGTGTACATGGAAAGGAAATGTAGCTAAGTGCTATTGAAGCTTATCTACATATGGAGCAGCGATGGGAGGTGGGTGGGTGATAGGGGATATTTTTTTCTTGTTTCCACCGGGAATTGAACCCGGGATCACTTGTTGGTGAGCGAACACGCTAACACCGTAGCCCCGAAGGCGGGCGTCAGTGAAATACCGTAATTAAAGTTTGAGACTTTCTAACATTAAATCATTGCCATTGGGTAATGAAAAAATAACGAATTCAGGCCAGAATTGTGTAAATCTACACTACACCATAAAAATCGATTTTTTATTCGGAAGACATTACAGCATGGAAATCGCCCTTGATTTTTTATTTTTTGTGTGTTTTATGAGGTTAGAGTTTTTTTTCTCTAATCTTACCGCGCGCTAATCTTTCTTACTCCCAAACACGACACATAAAACCCGCACGCAAAGTCCATTCAATCCGTAGAAGAATCGCTTCCCGCCGATCGATGATCCATCCACCCACATCGAGAGTAATCGATTATGGGCATCGACGGTGGTCAGGTGCTGTGAAGAGCCGNCGGCGGCGGCAACGCAGAGGATGCACAAAGAGAGAGAGAGAGATTGGGGATTGACTTATGAGGGGACATCTCGTTGAGATGCTAATGGCTACTGCTGCACAGATTGGAAGAAGAAGAAAAAAAGGGGTGGGCTTTCCACCTCTCCAGCCCCCATTGACATTCAAGGGATGGATGATACTTCTTCTTCAGGGATTGCACTCTGTAATCTTTTCTCAGCGGCTACTTTTTTTTTATACGTTCACCGCGCTAATCTCCATTTTGTAATTGCTACGTTCAAAAATGCAGAGTTTCTTTTAAGGCAAGTACCGGGTGCAAGTCAAGCGTACATAGCCATCCGTGAAACTTTTTAAATAATCATCAGAGTTCTTTTCTCGACCTCCCAAATAATAATAATAATATCGCAGTTCGTTATTGTACGTAGTAATAATAGTAATAATATTTAATTAAAAAAATAATTTTTTAACGCTTGTTTTGATAACATATAATTCTATTCACTTTTCAGTATACATTATTTTTTTGTTGGTGGGGGTGGGGGGATTTACTTGATCTGTATAATAAAATATTTGTACCCAGCGTTACTTTTGAAAATTGTATGTGTAATTTCTCTAATTACACAAAGTAATATCAACAATTTATTATTTATACATCATATTTGTAATTTTTTTTCTTCTTTTCTCCAAAACTAACAAGTTATTCTTTTTCCTTCAATAACACCCCCCCCTCCCTCCCTCTGCTGAAGAACTGACGTAGAGTTCGAAACGTTGACACAATGATTAAAAAAATAGAATTGTTTCAACAATACTCAGCTTAGGAATCTTTTCCTCACGTTTTTGAAAATCTATTCCGTTGAAAATAATCATTGTAACATTAACTCACGAATTACGGTGAATTAAAAACTGAAAAGTATTTATAAAGCTGTTTAAATTGAAATAGTGTACTTTTAAATTGGTCTCTAGTTTGGTTACAATTTTCGGTTTTTGTTCGACAGTTTTCGACGAGTAACTCAGTTAATTGCCAGGAAAGAAGGTAAAAAGGGAAAATTCCACGCTGCTCATTTCTCTATTAAATATGCGACACATGTCATAGTCCGTCATATCGATTCCATCAGAAAATAAATAGGAATTTATACATAAAACTGTCCTTGTAGACGCTTCATCCGTATTTTGAAATTTTATTCAAATATTAGCGACACAAGGTCCAACTTTTATTAGCTGAGTAGATAGATATTATTTTATCCTTTGATTGTAAAAAAAAAATTCAGAACGTTCAAATACAGTCGACAGCTTTTCATACATCCAACAGAGGGGAAGAAACGATATTGAGTCAATTGCAACAGATGTTCTTTTATGAGCACGTAGTTTGTTTCGTTTGGAGTTTAAAAAATGGTTTCTTCTTCTTCTCCCCCTGTCTCTCAGACACACACACACGCAGCAGAGTGCATAAAAAAATGTATACTTTTTACGTTTAGAGGCTACAACGAAGGAAAATTATTTCATCGCGTTCATGAAATACGAACACATATTTAAAATATAATTATGTAAGGTGAATCTCCCCAAAACTTATACACTAGCAAAAATAAAATCCGTTCCTAGGAGACGGAAAAATTGTAAGAATTTCTAGCGCGAGAAGTGATTTTACGGCGTTACACAAAATGTTATTTTGTAGAAGAAGAAGAAGAAGAAAATAGTAGCTCGGATAAGTTCCGCAACGCGCGCTCATCCATAATTCTCTCTGCGTGTCTCTCGGGAGTTAAAAACTTCTCCATCAACGAGACGAGAAATTCAGATCATGTTTTTTCAAAGTCGCAACGCGCACACACTTTATGGAGTGTGTGATTCATTTGGTATTCCTTATTGCCAAGCAACAGACTCGGTCCAAATTGAGAAAGTGAACGATTCCGGACGAGAACGGGTTTTCGTAATGATTCATACGATCATAAAGCAGACGACAAGTGCATTTATCCCCCGCCGTGTATGGACCCCGAGTCAAACTCCCATACGGCTCTAAAACTCTCGTGTCTTCGTCGTCAAAGAGAGGAAAGAAGAAAAGAAATAGAGAATATGAGCATTGGAATATGGCAAATATGCCAAGAGAGAGAGAGAGAGAGAGAGAGAGAGGGACAGTTCGCTAAAATTATTTATTTTCGCGGCGATCGCTCCGAACACTGTTGGTGAAGAGGAAACACCTGGAATTCTACGCATTCGATAGAGACTCGATGGAATTTATCAATTTTTTTTTTAATTCAAGGTTGAAAATTATGCCTTATTATGATTTTGAACAACAATTAAGAATAAATTTTTATCACATGAACAAGTTAAAAATGAACACGTCTTCTAAATTTATTATCACGGTTTATATTAATTTTAGATAATGTTAAATATCTGAATTTATTTATAATTTAAAGTGACTAATATCACGAAACTGATGAATTAATACAACAGGACATTTTGGTTGTAAAAAAGAGAACGTGGGACTTTGTTTTTTAACTGAAAATATTATATTTCTGTAAATCCATTCAGTTTCTTCTTGCACTCAATATTGCAACAATCAGCGAGATGCGTTATTTCTTGACTTGAAGTGTGTTCATCAGTGAAGAAATATAAATAATGAAATGCAAAAAAAAAAAAAAATTACGTTTAAAACTCTAGAACCACGTGGAGGACCCGAATAAAGAGAAGGTTTATTACAATAAAAAAGATAAAATAAATCGGTACATAGTAATTCAAGAGGACTCTAATCATCAAACGAAACGAGGTTAAATCCAGGAGTAATAAAAAAAAAGTATAGAGAACTTACAAATACATGATTACAGGTACTTTCTCGGATCAAATCTGTTTTGAAACCGGTAGTTTTTTGAGAAGAAAAAAAAAAAATTCATGCTACGGTTATTGATTGAAGAAAATCAGTCACTTACTTAGGGACTCCGTGAAGTTGTGATCCTTCGTTAGAAACTTTACATTCGCCAGATGAAATACAAATAAATAACTCTTTCGTGCGTCATACAGTTTTCGCTGTATCTAAAAAAAATAACGGGACGACGTTCACAAATGCGGGTCAGCAGAATGAAAAGAGACCAAAATCGAAATGAAGTCGGAATGAGCCGTTCAGAAATGGTTTCGATGCATCAATTTATTCGTGAGAAATTCTTAACACATAAATATCCGAAAAGCGATATCTTATCTCTATTTATTTATTTATTTATTTTCGATTACGAAAGTTGCCTTATTCGTTCTGTGTAATTCTAAAGTAGAAGCAAATATCACCACTCGCACTCATTGATTAATCGCCGTGGTCCGAGCGAGCGTGCCTGGTGTCCATCGGGCCGTAGATGTGNCGCGCCTGGCGCGTGCGCGCGAGTGCGTGTCCGAGATACAGCAACGGCGGCGGCATTCCAAAATAAACCACCAGAAGAGCGTCGCTACGGCGCGTGCTGCGAACGGGAGCCGCGGAGCGTGACGTCGTCGTCGTCACAGGAGACAAGCGAAGGCGCCAAAGCGTGACGCTGCTGTGTGACGGCTCCATCATCAACACGCTACGCTCTTTGCGGCGGATGCAGCGGAGGAAGGAGAGATAGGGGACGTATTAGGATGACGACGCGATGCGAACGACCGGCGATACAAAGAGGAAAGAGAAGAGTGAAGCGACGAACGACACGTGATGACAAATGAGGGTCGCCATCGTTGTTGCGACTTTCGAGATTGAATTACAGTGTTCTGCGATGAATTTTTGAGCAATTGATAAAAAGTTGCGTCTACCGAAGACTCGCGTTTTGGGGCAAAAAGGATTAAAACCACAACAGACGATGTAACAATGGAAATTAACAAGTACAGTTTGTGAGGTTATGTTGAACGAACAGTTGAGAGGTTTTTGAGGATCCGCAGCGAAGCACGCTGAACGGTTTTTCGCTGCGTAACCCATTGTTGCGCGGGGGTCGACAAATCACTCTGAAAACCGATAAAGGCGGCTTCCGACATAAACATCGCTCACGTGATCACACTGTTCGGTTTGAACCCTAACGGTTAGTCTGTTTCAACGCGCGGAAAGTAAAGTGCTCCAACACCATTGTAACATTGCGAAACACAACAGTCGTGTGATTAGAAGCGCTGGAAACGACAGCAGACGCGCAAAGGGCTGTTATTTAAGCGGACAGGTCCATCTTCAACTGTGCAATCGTTCTTCAAGGACTTGTGTGAGATGATGGTTTCTTGCAACATTCCATTGGAGAAGCCGAAGAATCCACGCTTCAGACAGTTCTTCGAGAAGTACACGACACTTCCAGTTCCAGATGAATCAACATTGAGAAAAAACTATTTATCCATATGCTACGAGGAGTTTCTCAACAAATTGCGAATGAGTGTTGCTGACGACCAAAAGATGAAACCACCGATTTGGATGGGCGTTGTTGTTGTTGATGTTTGTGGGGCATTACGGCTCATGTCGACATCAAAGGTCATTAGAGCCCTTAAAACTTGTACAGGTAGCGAAAATGCAGTTACGCACTAGGGAGAGCCAACATGATTCAACCCGTGTGTGGGACTCGTCGAAATGATTCAACCCTACCCACTACAAACCCTCCTGATCTACAACACACCAAAAACATAACTCACAACATACATCAAATGGAGGGGGGGGGCTAAAATTAAAGGGGCACATAACATGAGGGTTCCTTCATCTTCCTTCGCCTCAATATTTAAAAAGCACACACACATATCACTGGGGAATCGTCGTGTATTATTTCCTCGCCAAAAAGACTGAACCTATTAAAAACCACGGTTGAAAGCTATCTTCTGCACCAGTGTAAAATAATTTCTTGATTTTACAAAAAGAAAAACCGTCATGTACTTCATCACTCCATTCTTGTAGTACTTTCAAAACATCTGACAACAATTTCAAAACTATTTTTTGCATGCATGTATGTCTTGATTCTGTAATTCCATTCTGGCCCGAGTTTGCTTCCGGTTTTCCTTCGGATAGAGGCGGATTTTTTTACACACACTGTAGACTTTTGTGTAGAGGCAGCTTTTATTGACACAATAAATCTTTAATTTACTGTAAATAAATGTATTGTCAAAAAACCGTACAAACTGCGTATGACCACGTGGAGGGAAAAAAAGTAATTTACTCTCCGGAAGCAAGCAAGGGACCATCCCATCAATTCCGATCAAGGGCCCTAAGGCAGAGGCTTAGGGCCCTTGATCACACACACTGTCATTTTAATACTTAGGATATAAACACTATTTTCCGAATAATCTATAGTTCGATAATAATTCGTACTTCTGAAATAAATTTTTGTTTTAAATTACAATCACGTTGGTATTATATAAATATTATACCACGAAGCTAACTTTTTATCTAATCTAGGAACTTATGCAGAATTTCTTTGAATCCGCCTATGCATTAGAGTCCTTGATCGGAATTGATGGGATCCTCCCTTGCTAGCTACCGGAGAGTAAAATTAGTTTATTGTCCTCCACGTGGTCATACATGGCAGTTTGTAACTTTTGCTTTTTTGACAATAAATTTATTATCAATTTATTATTATTATGCTTTTTAAGAACATATAGTTTTCTCTCTACGTTTGAGTCATCTTCAGGAATAATAATAAATAATAACAGAACAAAACATTAATAAGAAGAAATGAGCATGTAAATATACAAAATCAAAATATGTTTACAACAAAAAGCAGAATTTTCACAAACATCTTATAATATTGCATTATAGATCCTCTACAGCTTTCCTGTGCCGGCGCCTAAATTCAAATTTTCGTGTGTATTTTCATAAATACGATCTCACATGTGATATGTTTTTTAACAACTTAATTTTTTTGTCTTATATCAATGTGTTATCCCAACTCATCAATTGAATTTTGTAAACGTTATGTTTTCTTCTTCTTGTATGTGCGACCGAGCACTGTCCACTTGCAGATTAATAAATTATTATTATTATTATTATTATTTTAAATTTCTATTGTGCTCATGTATTCTACTTTTTAATCCTCTCTTTGTTCAACCTACATAGGTAACATTACAATCTTTGTATTGTATTTCGTATCCAATCCATTATTAGCGTTCATGTGATCGTCCTTATCTTTCCCTTTCGTTGTAAAATTATTTCTTTTAGATATAAAAGTGTGTGTTCGTGCGCGCACTTTCGAGACAAGGACTTAGAAACGAAGGGAGCTAGTTTTTCATTTTGCACTTTCAGAACATTAAAGATAGTCGCTAAGTGAGGAGGTCCTTGCCGTTCTGTTCTATCGAGATCTGTGGAGTAAAAGGAAAGAAAGAGTGAATAATTTATTTTTTAATGTCCGTAGACGCTTCCTGACCTGCCCCGACGCTCAACTATTCCATTCCCAAAAGCAGTCTCCTCCCCCCCCCCCCCCCCCCCCCCCCCCCCCCCCCCCCCCCCCCCCCCCCCCCCCCCCCTTTTTTTTTNCGCCTCCCTCGCCCCTTCTGCTCCAACACACGCGGGGCGCACGCTTTTTGTCTTTTTCCTTTCTTCTTTGTTTCTTTTTCTTCTTCTTCTTCTTACGTTTTGCTTTAATATTCCGAACTCCTTCTTTAATACCTCACCACACTACAAAGAGTACGAAATTCAACGGGTTATTAATATTAATAAATTTATTGTCAAAAAACAGTACAAACTGCGTATGACCACATGGAGGACAATAAACTAATTTACTCTCCGGAAGCAAGCAAGGTACTATCCCANAAAATTTCAGCAAAAGTTCCTAGATAAGATAAAAAGTTAGCTGCGAGTTATAATACATATATAATGTCAATATGTTTGTAATTTAACGCAAATATGTTTGTAAATTTACATGTACAAGTTATTATCGAACTATAGATTATTCTGAGTATAGTGTTTAAACAATCATAAGAGTTGAAAAAAACAACAACACTAAATTCACGATTTATTGTTACAATAAACACGCCCCTAGACAAAAGCCTAGACAACCTGTATAAGAAATCCGCTTCTACTCGAAGGAAAAACGGAGAAAAATCGTTTATCTCGGGTCTTTCTCCGTTTCTCCTTCGGAAAGAAGCGTATCCTATATACAGACTCTAAATAGGTTCTTGCATTGGGGAAGTGGTGGTCTATTATTATAATAAATGTTGAATTTAGAGATAAACAATATATATTCGAAATAATCTGTTGTTCCATAATAAATAACAATTTTTTGTCGATACAATTACACGCAACTAACTTTTTATTCTTATGCATCCTGTTCCGGGTTTTT
>NNCF01134742.1:16485-27872 GCA_002313205.1 Laupala kohalensis
ATTAAATGAGCACCGTTGGGAACCACGGGAAACCAACGGTCAGGACACGAATATATACAATTAATATAAACATATTTACAAAAGATAATTAAATAAGAGAAATAAATTATAATGTAAAATATACCAGCTTTGCCATAGAAATAAAGATTAAAAATAAAATTCAATTATCTACAATACTAAACAAAAACAACAACATATAATTGACGTAATGCCTTGGAAGGTCTTCTCAACATGTCTCCGCCTGAAACAAAAGAAAAAGACGAAGCGGCAGAATCACGGTTCATTTGAATCAGTGCTTTCAGCGCATATTACTCTTTCTCTCATGTCCCTCACATAGCTTAGGAACTGACCCAGGGACTCTGCACTACAGATACTCTATCGTCTCTCATTATCCCAATGGCTAAATCTACGTTAATGTGATAATTTTGGAATGCACCAACTTGGATAAAAGTTCGTTTTTGATCTGTTTTCGGTCGTGTTAGCAAAATGTGAATCCGATCTTCATTTTGATCCCCACAAAGTAGGCAAATAGAGTTCTTTTGATTTGAGACAGTCAATGTATGGTTTTCTGCCCCATTGTTTAGCTACTAAGATTTGCACGATAAGTGACCTCTTTTCCAGTCTGTTAGTATCTATTTCACGACGGTATAAGTCTTGGAGTTTTCTCTTAATATCTTTTAGGTCGTTTAACGATGGACTATTCTGACTCACACAAGTCATTCCTGCTTTATGAATTAAATAGTAGTGTAGTGTGGTGTAGTGTGATAAGGGCTCTAATGACCTTACCGTCGACGACCCTCAATATGTGCATGATTGTTCACAGCAATCCTGTTTAATTTTTATTTTTTATAGTCATTAATTTCGTTTAATTATATTATAACAACTACTGTTGGCGTTGTGGAGCAATCATATATGAGTGTATATATTTATGCATGCTTGTACATGTGAGTGTTTGTCTGTATCCGTTTGCGAGAGAAAATGTACTAGTGTACTTGTGTGAATATGCTCTCATGCGAGTCTCGTGTAGATAATTAATTTCTTTCTCCTTGTCACCTTGTGTACTAATTTTCTAAACATTTTATTCCGTTTGTGTCTTGTATTTTATAGATATTTGGGTGATGATTTCTTATTTAACTCCTTCTAACTGTTCTGTGTTATACAAGAATGTATTCTTTCCCATCTGCCACCCGACCATTGCTCACTTTTGCAGATTTATAAATTATTATTATTATTATATACAAATTTCATTTTAAAACTTGGACTATATACGTTTTATGATAAAATTTTTTAGTTAATAAATTTAATAATAATAATAAATTTATTGTCAAAAAACAATACAAACTGCCATGTATGACCACGTGGAGGACAATAAACTAATTTTACTCTCCGGAAGCAAACAAGGGACCATCCCATCAATTCCGATCAAGGGCCCTAAGGCAGAGGCGGATTAAAAAAAATCAACTCAGCAGAAGTTCCTAGATAAGATAAAAAGTTAGCAGCGAGTTATAATAATAATAATAGAATGTCAATATGTTTGTAATTTTACGCAAAAAATTACATGTACAAGTTATNGAACTGTAGATTATTCTGAGTATAGTGTTTAAAAATGATAAGAGTTGAAAAAAAAAACCCACTAAATTCACGAACTCCGTGAGAGTTCACGATTAAAATCCTTAAAAGACATTTTTATTTCGTCTGTTCTCACCTAAACAACCCATTATTTAAAAAGAAAATGTTTTTAAAACACACACATTTGTTGGCTTTCGGTGTGTTATTGTGTTGATGTTCCCCCGTTTGAGCGCAGTGATTTTATGGAAAGTACAAAATAACATCCGGGGGGGACGTGGGGGATAATGACAAAGATTCCCTTCCGAAACGAAACGTTTTAAAACATCGTAAAGCATCGGAAACACACTGATTTCGGTGAATGCGACCCCCCATTTACAACGTGGTCCACCCCTTTGGAGGACATTTTCACGCCGCGTTTCGGAGCAAAATTACACATTTCACGGACCACTTTGAGAGCCATAAGTTCCGATCGAGGCGAGAAATATCGAATCCACCCGACTATCGATTGTATCATCAAATCCACGCCCTATAGACGAAATACCCCGTCATGTATTGCCCCTCGAAACACACACCTCTTTTTATTTTGTGTTTATCATCGCATTGTGTCTTAAGGTGACTTAAGGGAATTAAAATAACGCCAATGTTTCTATTTTGTAATAATAAAAAGCAAAAGTTTCAATCTGCGAATGACGAATGTGGAGGACAATTAACTAATTTACTCTCCGGATGGAATCCCATGAATTCCGATCAAGGACCCTCTGAGGCAGAGGCTACGGATTTAACGTTTCAGCACACGTCAAAAATAGTTCAGGACCGGCTATAATATTGATATATCAACAAATTTGTAATTTAATAATAAAACACACACAAAAAAAAGTTATTTCAGTATTCAGTACATATTATCTTCATTAAACTAAAATTTATTATTCGTAAACAGAATTTTGATGATAAATCGTAACCATCAAAGTAACACTTGGGTTCCAGATTTATTATTTTTGAGTAGATGTCGCCCTTAGGCAAAAGAGCCCTTAGACAAAGAGTCTGTACGAAAAAGAAGTCCGCCTCTACCCGAAGGAAAACCGGAGGAAAACCGGAGGAAAACCGGAGAAAAACCCGGGACAGAGTATGGTTTTTAATGATGGAACATTGTATCGAGAGGACCAAGTAAAACCCTCTGAAGATGACGGTGTCGAAACGTCGGCCTATAGTCAAAAGAAACTTTTTTTTATCGCCGAAACGCAAGAACGCAAAGTCTTTATCATTTCAGCATAATGGCAAAGAATATCGCAATCATTTCGACTTTAGCTTTTCAAAGTTGAAATTACAGAATTCACAAGAGTAGAATAAAGTGTTAAAACAATTGTGTACACAACCTTTTTCATTTTATTGTTTCTGTTCTCATCAGGAGAATTTTGTTCTAAATCATATTTTGATGATCATCAGCGACGACAGTTATCAGCCTCGTCAAATTGTTTTAACTTAAGAAGAAGAAAAAAAAAAGCACGAACAAATTAGAGAAATTATAAATTCAGCAGAACCTCGTTAATCCGACATGCTGAAGTGATGTGCGGGGGGGGGGGAGTCAAGACCGCAATCAAGGGGGTTCATTTTTGTTTAAAAAATTATGGTTTTTACCAAACACACATTTTTATAAGTGTTACCTTTTAATAAACAGTATCGAATAAATAATTTAAGAGTAACAATCTGGTATTACTAATAACAATAAAAAATATTTATTGGAGGTAGTGATCTGGTATTATTAATTTTAGTAATATGGTATTATTAGTAAGACTTTTATAACTAATACCGATTATAACAAATAACAAACATTAACACTTTTATTAAGTATGCCATTTTATCAACTTCAAATTTATCTGTCGAAGAGTTCAGTTCCAATTTGCGTGAGTGGTGGGGGGGAGGAAGAGGGGGGTTCGTCCCCCCAACAGATCCGCCTCTGGTGAAAGTGGATTACGGGAACAGACTCATAAAATCGAGATTTATTGATATGAATGAACGAGATTTAAATGATTGTATTATTTTATTATTTCATCTCTCACATTAAGAACAAAGAAACATTAATTCTAATAACGTCCATTAAGTAAAATCTAATTAAATAACTAAAACTAAACACTTACGACTCTCTTCGATACGAATCTAATGTGTGATCTCTTCACTAAATAAACATATATATAAAATATAATAAAAAAGATCCTAAGTCCTTAGTTAGTTATTGAAAGGAAACTTAATCTAAATGACACATTTAATGATGTAAACCAATTTAAAAAATGAGTCTTGGTAATATTTAGAAAATACGGTGAAGGGCGTAGAAAGAAAAAGAGAAAATCAAAGTTTTATTCATTTCGACGTTCAACTACTCTTCACATAAGAAAATGAAAGAGCTATTTTTTTAAAATAACGATAATTACAGATATCGGATTATACAACATTACGGATAATAGAAGGTCGCACCGAAGGAGGTTTAATTTAAAACGGTATCACACGGAGCAGCTGAAATATTACAGAGAATTTTCTCGAAAACTATTGGAGTTAACGTTTACACAAGAGTACATTATCTATAACTCATTTTCAAAACAAAAAAACAAAAATTGGATGCAGAACAGGTATCGCTGGTTTTTATAATATGGAAAATAATTTTCTTTCGAAGGTAGAAGTAGAGTGTATTAAATTTTTTTTCCAACGTTTCAACCCTTCTCAAGAAATTAAGAGCAACAGGTATATCAGATCATTACAATAAAATTTCTTTCGCAAGATACATAATCTCAATGTGTTGTGTTCGAAGTCACATAGAACCCAAACACAATAAGGGGGCGTACTTAAACTCGACAGATCCTCCCCCCAGGGGACTTACATCTAGTAAGTACGTGTTTGGCGAACACGGGGTCCCGAGCCGAATCTCGCATTACTTCCACTTACTTGTGCCATGCTCCTTCCTTTCTCTTTCCTGACCTTCCTTGGTCACTTCTTCGTTCTTTTCGATCCCGACGCTATTAAGGTTAGAGTATTTTCAATTTCCACATTTTTTTGTCACCCACTCATTTTTTGTCCTCAATGTTTTGAGATATGTTTTGGTATGTTTGCATTTTCCCTTCCTGTACAAGATTTTATGGGCTCTAATGACCTTTGATGTCAACATGAGCCGTAAAGCCCCGCAACAACGACAACAAAAATCGACAGATCCTCAGGAAGAAGAACAACTTCACCATTAAACTCGACACTTAGGTCTATTTGTGCCCGTCCCGTGAATCCCCAGACAATGGGACCGGTATACGAGTTGACTTTACAGCAACAAAATAATATTTTCTTCATAAAATTTGTGANAAAAAATGAAAACCAAACACGACTTTTCTCGCATCAAATGCTCATTTGACTTTTATTAGTCCAGTAATTTAGGTGACGAAAAGAAGCGTATCAAGAAGAAGAAGAAAATTATTTTTTTTCCTCTTTCAACATTATTTTAGCTTTTCGCTTATAACTTTAAAACAACGCGTTTTTAGAACAAAATATTCTTGAATAGAAAAAAAATTGTACATTAAATTTCTAACAAATTACACTGTATACCGTTTTGTCACCAGACGAACGGAAAATGCTAAAGAGCTTTGATTAAATTGATACGAATTCTACAACGGATTTAATTGAATTATAACTTGAGAACTACAAACTTGTAGAGAAAATGTCTTCATACGAAAATGAAATACATTAAACGTCCTACAAAACGCGTTATCCTGGATATTTTTGTTTTCTGACAAAACTGTTTTTTGATCTGTTTTCTGTTTTTTGATCTGTTTATCGTCTTCTGCGCGTGAAAGTTTTGTACACGTCTATGTCGAAGAGTTGATACGTATTATTTAATTGCATTAAAATAGGGTAGTTCTGATTTTCTGATATGATGTTACGATCAAGTTCTGATGATGAACCGAAATTTTCGACCTCGATCGGAAGCACCGGAAATAGACCAACAAAAAACAAAACAAAACAAAAATTCAACATTTCTCAGTTTGCATGGATTTTAACTTTGAAGCAATGGGTTTTCAGAAATAAAATGCTATGTCATTTTTTTTTAAGTTCTGTGTATTTACAAGAGTTAAAGACCAGAACTCGAACTGTATTTGGACCATAGACACCATGCAAGGAAAATTGTACTTGTTGACTCTACTACACAGATGTGCACTTATGTTCAACGCGCATAAGCGGATAAAACAGATCGTCAGAAAAAATACTCTGAAAAACACATTTTGTTGGACGTTCGATAAGTTTCATTTTCGTATAAGGACTTTTTCTCTAAAAGTAAATCAAGTTATAAACAAAATACGGGAAAGATAAGTTTGTTGATTAATTGTACAATCGCGCTCTTAAGCCTTATCCGTTCGTCTGACGACAAAATGACACGGAACATAATTTGTTGGAAATTTAGTATTATATTATTTCGGTACAGTGGTGTTTCGTTCTAAAAATGTGTTATCAAGTTATAAGCGGAAAACTGAAGAAACAGCATTTCGTAATTTAGAGGGAAATAAATATTGTGTCAGAAATAAAACCGGATCCAAGAAGTTGTCCAAAGCCTAAGTGTTTGGTTCTAAAACCGAAGTGCCGAACGTAGGTGCACTATATAGAACCAACGCGTATACTCTAGTACGATAAACGAAAATTACAGTTTTCCTTTCAATCATACGTTTCATGAAAGCATCAAGAAAATTATAATTGGAATTCTACGCACATTGTCCTCGGAATCTCAGGCTCCCAAAACTGATATATTCGTCAAAATTTAGCGACCTAATATTTTTCACGATTACAATACTTTTTATATACTATGTTAAGAAAAGGTTAAAACTCAATAATGTCATAAAAACGTCACGTTTGAGTTAATTCTTAGTGGAATTATGTGTAGAATTAAAAAAAATTAAGATAATGGGAATACAAATAAAAATGTTTAATTGATAGCACAACTCTGCAGCNATTAGCGGCAGGTCGAAGGGTTGGGCAGGAGGGTGCGCGGTGGGGGGGAGGGGGGGCAATCCAAAAGAGCAGGTAGAATCTGTCGAGTTTGATGGTACCCAAAATTTTTAATCTTTCGTCTGACTTTATGACCATCAGGAATGTAGCATTCTATTGAAACTTTATCTACATGGAGTGATAGGAGGTAGGAGGTATACCAATAGCTGGGTTTACCCACGTTGAGGGGTTAGTAGGAGTAGTTAGTAATAGTTAGAGTTAACGATACTAGCAGGAGATGCATAGAGGAAGGAAGGTTGGCTTTTCAGTAATCACAGCTATAAATGAACTGAAGGACGTTCATGCGAAAAGCTACAATTTTTTTTTGGAATCACTGGGAATCGAACCCGGGATGACTTGATGAAGAGACTTGGTCACGAGTCACCAGAGGAGTGAGGTTCAATTGAACAGCAATTAAGACAGAATGGGTGATCGATCTACCTGCCAGTAATTAGTTAAGCACATAACCATGTACGAAACTTCGAATAGTTTCTTTTTTCTATTCTGTTTATATTGAAACAGTCATTGTAACATTAATTCATGAATTATGGTGATTGATAGACTACTAATCATGAACTATTGCGTTGAAATCAAACCATTTTAATTTTGCGACAATTATCGTAGAATATCGTTCTTAATGTCAAAAAATCCCCACTGTTCTTTTCTATATTAAATGTGTGACGCGTATTATACTTTTTCTTGTAGACTGTATTAAAAAGTACTTGGGATTTTGTTTAAAAACTGACACTTCAAAGGGTTATTCCCTGGGAACCATAAAAGATTTAAGATAGTTTTATGCAAATATTGTATCAGCGGGGTCGAAATGTCATTAGACGAGTTGATAAGTAATAGCTTATTCTTTATTTCCAAAAATTAGGACATTAAAAAAATATATCGCCTGGTCCCTTATTCCTTAAAGAAAATCGCTCCAAAAATGGGGGAAAATACCTGGAAGTGAAGAGTTCCTTGAATTAAATACATATATTTTTGAAGTTTTAAAGCTATATTAACGAAAAAGACATTTTCTCTCACTCTAGAATATATCAACATTTTCATAAAGAACGTCGTACTATGAAGCACACGTAGATCAAATTAGATGCTACGTAGAATCAATGAAATACCTGAAACGTTGTTTCGTCAGTCTTTACGAAACGTGTGGAAGTAGGTGACAATAGAACGTGAACGCGAATATAAAAAAAAAAACTATGTTAAAACAACGCCACGTCTTGTCGATTACTATGAGAATCTTCAAGTAAACTCTTTACGAAGACTACATTTCTCTGTAACGGGAGTTTTGTTTTTGCTCTGAAGAGACCATAACTCACGATTCGAACGATGGATATATGCGTAATCCTTTTTTTATTGTTTTGTTCGTTATGGATCTGGAAAAGTTTTTAGGGAAAAAAATCGGAACAATTAACAAAGGAAAGTCGGAGAATTGGGACAAACTCCAAAAAAAAAAAAGATTATTTTTGTATTCACTCTCGATCATAATTGACTATAGGAACGACATATTTCTTTGATTCTTTTATTTTAGTTTTTCAGCTGAATTGTGATTCTTTTTGTAAGTTCATGGAAATCGTTTCGTGAAATGAATTACCCATTTAAAAGTGCTTTTCACAAATTCACAAAGCGATTACAAACAAATATGTTGAAATTTGGACACGACTTCTGTCGGGTCATCTGGTCTACACTAAAAAGGTACGTGTGGTAAATAACTGACTAGTGCTAATAATATTTACATAAAGATAAATGTACACAATTGTTTCTAATGTATGGACATGGATGGAGTGGAATAATTCTTCGTACTATTGCGAATCTACTAAAAAGTGATCCGGCGATGCTTTTATTCACTTTATTAATTCTTTTTGCAACAACTTTGCCTTCCAAAGGCCAGACGCCGTTTTGTCATTATCCTGCCGGCGATCGATCGTCCGTCCGTTGTCTTGTGACGCAGCTGTGACGCCGCGGGCGTGGGCGGGCGCGATGCTATCTGTTGGGCGACGGGGCAACCAGGTGACCCTGCAATCACGCTGCGGGAGGGTGGGAGGGGGAGAGAGGGAGAGGCTGCGCCCGCTGTTCCGAGGGGTACGTGACCCCTACCTTCGCTCGACGTCGCGTATTTGTGTATTATCCCAAAACACGGTCAAGTGTACATGAGTCTGTATTTGCTATATTGTGACACATTAGGTGCAATCGCAAACTTCAACCCAACCGAAGTGCCATGGACGGGCCTCGATCTGGAGGAACAGTCTTCATGATCACTGTAAAACCCCTTCGCCAGGTAAGTATTTCTTTTGTTTCAGGCGGAGACATGTTGAGAAGACCTTCCAAGGCATTACGTCAATTATATGTTGTTGTTTTTTTAGTATTGTAAATAATTGAATTTTATTTTAATCTTTATTTTATGGCAAAACTGGTATATTTTACATTATAATTTATTTCTCTTATTTAATTATCTTTTGTAAATATGTTTATATTAATTGTATATATTCGTGTCCTGACCGTTGGTTTCCCGTGGTTCCCAACAGTGCTCATTTAATCGGTAGTTGCAGCATACTTAAAAAAGATATTTTACAACTAAATAAAACAATATTAAAGATGCACTAAAGGATGCTAAATAATAATAATAATAATAATAATACGATACAAATCACAAGTAAATAAAATTACAATCATTTTAAGTTCAAAACAAAGATTTCCAAAAATTAAAANAAAAAAAAAAAAAATCGTGACAAATACGCAAATACTTGGAACACCCGCATCCGTCCTCTGGTCGGTTTTTAATCGCGCATCGAAGGACTCAAATAAAGCAAATATGAACCGCACACAATTGGTTTGCCATGTTTTCCCTGTGTAATGAATCTCTGTTGATATGAGGGAATGTGCAGGGAAAAGGTCATATTTCTTTGCGGAGACTTCGATGCGCGAATGCAGCACGAACATTTTTCTTCTTACTATCTCATATAAGTAATAATTAGTATTTGTAAGTGGGAGAGAATGTAGCTTAGTGCTATTGACGGTTATCTACTTGAAGCGAGAAGAGTTAGGAGACTATTGTTTGTAGAAATGGTTAGTAATAGTTAGGAATAGAGGAGCTGGATAGAGGAAGGAAGGTTCGCTTTTCAGTAGTCACAGCTATGTAAACTGTGACTTTAATGTACCGGGAATTGAACCCGGGATGATTTGGGACGGAGCAAGAGTGCTACCACCTGAGCTACCAGAGGATCCACACTTGGTTTGACGTGTTTCGCGCAATAGTTGTTGATATTCTGATCCTTTGCCCTCTAATTGGACTTTTCTTATTCTACACGTTTTTCAATATGGACTGGAACATTTGTATGGACTGGAAAAACGAAACAGTATAAACATTTCTTGAATTATATCAAATACGTCCATCATTGGTATAAGAAAACACATTTGGCCCTATTGTGTTATTTGCGTGTTCGGGCCATGTGAAGACGACATGTTTGTGATATTTGTGAATGCGTCAAATATTTTTGCCAAATACAGCGAATACGCAAATATCGGAACGTCACGTAAAGTGCTATAGCATAACACACACACACACACACCGTTATGCTTCAAACACAGGATGCAGATATTTCGATTTTTTTTTTTTTTCAAAGAGCCTTTCTCTCACAGCACTGACTTATATTATGTTAGTTAATAATCTACGACAATAAGAAAAAACCTGGATAGAGGAACTGTTTATCTGGCAGTCTTTGCGAAATTTCATTCAGTTCCGAAAAAAACAACAACACTGAAACAAAATCCGAAATGTATAAATGAAACTAACATATTCGTATTTATGTTCAATTGGAAATAGTTTTTATTTAATTACTAAAAGATCTACCCGGACTATGAAAAAAAAATTTAGAAAAAAGAAACAAAACATAACTGGTCATTCAAAATTTTAAAACAATTCTAAAAAAAAATATAGAAACTTTATTTTTGCATATTAAACAAAAATACAAAAGTTACAACTACATTCAAAGAAAGATGAGAATTAAAGACCCGTGTATGGATATTTTAAAGCTCATTTTGCCCGGAGTATCCCGGTTTTCTCGTACAATATTCTAAATTCGAAAAAGTTTGTTTCCATATTTCTGTTCTTTCGTGGTATTAGATTTATCACTTTTTGTTACTTTTACTAAATTAAATACTCTTCTAACGAAAAACCTACAAATATTTACTCTCTCTGTATTTACACTCTCTGTATTTTTAGTATTGCAAGCTAATACGTAAATAATTCCGAATTATTGTAAAATCCAGGCAAAAGGAACACAAGTTGTTCGTTCTTGAGATTTCCCAAGGATGAACAAAATAAAAAAGGTCGTGGATAAAGAACGTAAAGTAAGATATCAAAAGATATTACGTTCTTGATGGCATAACCTCAATTTCTCATACCCGAGTATGAAGCAAGTGCGAGTTAATGTGCCTTAGAACGTACAAGTTTAGTTTAGTTTTTCTTGATTTGTATTACTTATATGTTGTAGGAGGAAGGACAGAGAGTTATCCTTTCTCTAATATTTATTTATTTTCGTCCCCAAAACAGTCTGATATTATCATGGAATTTGATATCTCTTTTTCTTGTCATTACGTAAAATAAGGGACCGGTTCTTAGTGCTTAATACGATCAGAGTGCGATGTAACCGGTTAACACGCCTTCATAACAACACAACTACGGGGTGTGCTTGGTAACACGCTCAACAGTCGCCATGGCAACCAACCGCATCTATTAACGCCGTCTATTGTCACCATAATCGTAAGTTCTCGATTCAACGAATAATTAGAAACTTGCGATC
>NNCF01134744.1:0-16042 GCA_002313205.1 Laupala kohalensis
TGTGAATTTCTGCATACTTGTGGTTATTGTGTGAAGAAACGAAACCTTATTTGATGTGCATCTTTCCTTGGAAACCATTATCACCGCCAACTTTACTCGAGAATCAGATTTTTTTTAAAAAATCCGAGTTTTGTTTTATATTTAGTTTAAACGTATAGCGCAAAGTATCGGGTATCGAAACCAAAAGTTTCGATATCTACTCTATATTGAAAAGCGAGCATATTGAGTTAAACAAGTGGAAAAAAGATTTACAAGTATACCGCGCACGTACTTACTGCTATTATACAATTTCCACAGAAATGTTAGAGGTGATATTGGGAGTTTCGCCTCTGGGCGTCGATGCAACAGAAATAAAATTTAGGTAATTATTGAAATGTGAAGAAGTAGTAGTAATAAATGAAGAAATTTCTGTAGGCAGCTTAGCGATATACATTTTCGTGTAGTATACAGCGTGATACCGACTTCATGGTAAAACTTTGAGGGTTGGTACAGCACGTGTGGGCGCAAGAGATGCGGTGGGGGGCCAACTCAGGAAATGAGAGATGAAAGGACAGACGAAGTGTTTATTTACAAATACAATGTTTACAAAATTGCGTCCACCAACAGTGATACACGATTGACAGCGTTGGTGCAGCGATTGTCTTACGCATTCAAAGATGCTGCACACGTGCAGCAGCAACGAAATCCTCATCTGAGTCATGTGGAGTTGTTTAAACAAAACTCTTCTGATGCATCCATAAAAAAATGGATGCTCGATATATCGGGGGTGGCCAAGGGACTGGTCCACCACGCCCAGTCCATCGCTGTCGAAAGACATTGTCTTTCAATTCATCTCTTATTTCATGTGGTGGCGTCTCACCGCGTCACTTGCACCCATGCAGTAAATGATTGTTATAGTGTTCTGTATCAACTCTTAGAGTCGGTACTATAAATTCGGGATCACGTTGAAGATCGTGCGCGATATCAGTAGAATACTTCAGACTGACGTATTCCGCAATCGTCCTGGAAGCGATGTTAAAATTAAAGCACATCGGCCATACATCGTCTTAATTGTATTTTTCATAATGTTTTGAATAACAGTATGGGACAAGGAGACGGATGTAGAGAGTTCGGTGATCAAGTTGAATCGTGCTTTTCTGGAAGACAAAGGGCGAAGAAAGGTGATAGTAAATTATTAGAAATCCGGATTTAGAACATTTTCAACAAATTACAGCTATCGAACCCGGGACTTCTGCTTTGATCGCAGGGGTGTTAACCACTCCACCACCCGTTCGCCTTCCACAACAGAACACCATCTCCATCCAGACCTAAACAGCATCGTGTGCCGCCTGGTACACTGATCTCCTGTGTGGGGATGTGTCTCAGGACTTCCATGGTTTAGGTTAATTACAAATAATTTAATGTAGCTTGTTTTAGTTAGTCAGATTTGAATTGAGACAATAAATATTGTTTTAATGACTAATGTATTTATATCAGATTTTAAATTATCAACAATAATTTCACTATCTTCAGACTTCTCACGAATAAAAGAAATAATTTTTGTCGTAATTTGATGGATTCTTAAAAATGTAATTATACATAATATGTTACTTAACTGAATTTAATCTTTTACGTAACAATCAATATGATTTTCTATTACTTCCAGTGTTTATTACGGAGTCTTTCCCGCCTGTTTTATTAGTTACAGAGAATTTCCCCTTCGTGGCGCTGCCGTCTGTGTTTCGTTCAGTTGAAGATCGCAGCTTCAGTGGCATCATTTCGTACTTGGTAACGTTACGAGGTATATGTCGCTCTTGTGGCCAGGACATATTTTTGTTGTGCTTTTATTAAAACTTTCTTTTCGTTTATGAACTCAGTGATGTTTTGTAACAACCATGAACGCTTTTGTTTACAGCAGTTTTATAAGGAAAGTGTTACCATTGTCGTGATTCATATGATATTTTATGACATATATTAACTTCAGAACTCTATGTAGGAGAATATTGAGTGGGATCGTTGACTAATGCATTACGTATGAACTAAAACAAAATTCCACTTCTCTTCAATGAGTAAGTATTTTCAGATGATTAGGTAGCATGCAGCTTAGAGAACATTTTGATCACGTTGTCCAGAACTGGTTTTTGTATTGTATAAAAAGTTAAATGATATGTTGATTTGTGATTTACAGATGGATACATAATGTATTTGTTTAGAATAATTATGTTCCGTGTTCGAACTCATGATGGATCTGTGTCTTACCCATAGTTATATTTGATGGACTATTCTCCGGTTTTTCTCGAGATCGTGGCGGATTTTCCATAGGTAGGAATTTCATTTAATCCTCGTATTATTAATATCGAATTTATACTGCATCTTTACAAGTATTCAATCTTCAAGTGCCCATTGTTCTCGATACAAATTGATACGGTCCCTCGCTTGTTTTCGAGGCTTTTGTCCACCACGTGGTCATACGCAGTTTGCTTGTTTGACGAAGTTTATTTATAAGTGGACAAATAAAACTGCAAAATGTACCTTGCAGCATTACGACTGTTGCTTATCTGTAAAGATAATTTGAAAGGAAAGTATACTCGTATTAGTTAAGAATTCCTTACCAGAATCCAAATTTTCCTCAGAATGTAAATTTTGGAGCTTTCAATATCAATTTTAATAATTCTCTCGTGGTGTTGCGTTAATAAAACTTTCCTTATTGAATTATTTTGTTCGCGTAGTTTCTTTNGTTCCTTATTAAATGCATACCAAACACAAAATTTATAAACGTGCACATATATAAAATTCAAAATTGTTTATTTGAATTATTTTGTTCGCGTAGTTTCTTTTCTTTTATTGATTTTTATGAAATATGTGTATGCCGTTTAATTTTATGTATATGTAATTTCCTTGTTAATTTTAAGTTCAGATATTTTAGTTATTTATTCTACGTGCATTAACCAGACAAGTCAGTTGTGTTGAAATAGTCTACTTAAAAAATCGTTTCAAATATTACATGCTATACCACTTTGGCAATATTCCCAACAAGGCTTTTAAGCATCGGCGATCTAATTTTCGTAGCCTGTGCGTAGATTTCACCTCGAAATTCGCTACCTCGTTTTGAACGCTCGTTTGCTGGCTTCTGCACCCAACAGTTTCGTCGTACATCGCGGTTATTTGATAAAATAATCACTTGTTTGTTCAACTACAAAGGGACGTTTTTCTCTCGAAAACAATGTTTTAAAAATGTAATTCTTCGGACAAGAACCACGATTTTTAATAATTTTAAAATATACGGGTTAGTTAAATTTTATGTAATCATCTCTTTAAAGACGAGTGAATTTTTTGTGTATTCCTAATAATGTCACAGTTAATTATTGAAAGGCATTTTAATAATAACTGACTAAATTTTATCTTCTAAGACAATAGAGGATCACTGAATCCTAACTGAATACTTGACGAACCCGCTCTTGTCATTCGTTATGAAGAAAATTGCTATGTTTGTTGTTTCCTAATGGATAGTTAATGTGACGTAATGAGTCGTTCTTCCATATAAATTGCTAGGTTTTTTAGACGTGTTGGAACACTTTTACAGGTTCCGTTAGGATACATCGTCACCAAAGCGATGCGCTGCCTCATCCGATTCTGACTATTGATATTCCCTCAGTAAATTATATTGTTACATGGATCTTAAAAAAATAAGGCGTGAAGTTGTCACTCAGAAAACTATTTTACTTTACTCGTAAGTAATGTTCCCCCAGTGGACTGGACATTGCTACGGTTTCTTCCAAAATGTAGAAAACTGCACGAGACTTGTCTTGAATCGAACACATCAGATTTCATAAGCGATTACGTGAGATCCAATTTTTAAGCCTTGAATTGAAAACAAAGACTGTCCTGACTTCGTCACCAATTCAACAAGTCAATAGTTTCGTATCGTTATTTACTAATTTCTTGCCAACATTTTCTATCCACAATGTCAATACAGGGTACTTTTGGTACATCGCTTTTCCTTTAGCTGTTGTTACATATTGAAGGTTGCGCCTCAGAACAAATAGAAGGGCAATCAACCAACATTCGCTGCCTCACTTTATCACTTGTGCAATATTGAATATTTTCGTACTTTTCCCTATTCTGTATTCTGGTCCATTTTAAATTTCACTTCATGATTTCCCAGGACTTTCAGAAATTTCCGTCACAGCCATGACTCCGCGACAAATAATTATTAGTTGCAGTGACGCAGGACACTATTCGCTGGTGATCGGTCGCTTCTGACCGAGGTCATCTAATACATAGGGAAGCGTGGGGCGAAGGATTGCAAGGGGAAACGTGCTGGAGAGTTTGTTGTGATGTTCCTGAATTTTCGGTACATCGTCTTCAGGTGTAATGATGTTACCTTTAGAATTCACGTATGGGACACAGAAAATTAGACAAGTTTATTTTGTTCTTGTTTGATGCAACAATTATTTTTCCAGACAGTGCCTGCTCCTTTCTTTCAATATGTTATCCATCATACAGTTCTTGAGTCCATGGTGTAGGTTTTCAATGATAACGCTAGGTTTTGCTTTTGATTGGGAATGGCTAGTTGATTCGACTGCCGCGATGTGGGGAAATGTCCAAATGCGAACCTTTCTCACAATATAGGCTTTTCTTTCCCTTCCCTGTATTTATCTTATTTTCTTCCATCATTTCAAATCGGTAACATAATTATTTATTATGGACAAACATTTTGAAGTAATTATATACGCAGGTGTATGTGCAAATTATCCACCTAATTTCGATATTTTTAAATTATTGATTGAAATCATCCCATATTAAATGTCAACGATCAAAAGTTCCATGTAAATATATCACGTTTATTTTTAATTAAAAGCTCGTAAGAAACAACGATCCTCTCACTTTTATAAGAAGCCCTAATTTCTCCACTCAAAGTTGTTCCCGGTATTAACTTTTGCATTAATAGCTGTCTAATACTTTTGCGTCAATAATTGCACTAATATGCATTAATAATCACGTGATTATAGTGCAAATAGTCTTATCCTTAAATTTGTTGTAGTGAAAATCCTCTTTTTGCCTATGGGGGCGAGATCCGCAGAGGAACTTCCCCATTTCACTCCACCCCCAACCATTTTCAAACTTCATGGTGTGAACAACTGGAAAGTGCGACTCTTTGCCCCACACCATAGGAGTCGATTCCATCGACCTCGCAGTGGTGGAGCTCAGCCACCGTCAGTGTGGTAGCTTTATTTTTTTTCATTGTAGTATTTGTAAATGGGAAAAGTAGCGTGCTATTGAAGCTTATCCACATGGTACAATGAAAATCTTCACTGGACAAAAATCCTCTTCGGGGTCACTTTATTGGGGAAAGAACATCGGTCACTCCATGGGCCCCCTGGGAGGGGGTCAAAATATTAAGATATATAAAAGAATGTTAATGAAAAAATTGTAGCTGACAATATTCGCAATAAATTTGGTCCTCAGGAATGTTTTCGGCAAACAGGAATAGAGAAATGACGCTCAAAGCTGATAAGATTTTTTTTGCAATTTTTCGTTTAAGGCATTTTAACAAAAATACGAAAAAATAGCGTTTTTATTAATTTAGACAGATTTTTCAACAGTAAAATGCGCTAAATACGAGTATATACGTGGTTGTATATGTACTACCATGTACTTGGATGTAAATTTTTGCATGTAAATATTTATGCACACATGCGTGACATTTACCAAAACGTGCATTTTTGAAGCGTTTTTAGCTTTATTCATGTATACATATATGTATATATGCGTCAGTGAAATGTGTTAATACAGGTCTATTATACGTGTCTAAATCCTAAAATGCACATATACGTATGGATTAGTCAGTATATACATGTAAAAGTGCAAAAATAAAATTAGTTATTTTCAAAAAAATATTTTTTTTCAAATATTTCCTTTATATTAAACATTTCTGTGCATTTACAGAAATATAAATATATTATAATAATTTAAGTGTAGAGTTAATTTTTCAATTGCGATATTTTGCTAAGGAATTGTAAGTTCACTGGGCATTTTTCGGTTAGTTATGTTTATGGTTATATACAAAGAGGCATTGAAAAATGTTAAAACTTTTCACGTGTGTCAAAAATTTTCTCTTCCCAATATCCGAGCAGAAAGAAAGGGTGTGAAATATTTAGGAAATTTTGAAGAAATTTGTGAAATAGAAATTCGTCTTGATTACATTTCTTCGCTTCGTTTGGTCATGTACACCACGGAGGGTGTGACCGACCAGGAATGTGCCTTCCGATACCTTCTCTGCAGTGTTGTTACGGAAATAAAACCAGAATTGTCCAAAGGAGGTTGCAAAAAGGTATTCAAAACAATAATAGGGGGAGTGAGGGAAAGGACGAGAAGAGATGAAAGAGAAGAGACGTGAAATGATTCTCATTAAATTATCTAATTGAGAGAATTATCTCAAGTACAGGTTCGAATTGAGTTGTTACCCGTCGAAGCTCATGCTTTTACTCTCATTGCCTGGTTCTCCGGGATTCGAGGCAAAGGACACCTGACGTGTCGAGGGTTTACCTTCCACCAGGAGTCTCCAAAAACCCTTTTTTAATCCATTCTTTTATTGGTCCCTTCCGCCCTACAAATTGCAGTAGAAGATTTATGGTTATCAATGGAAAAAATGGTTTCATCAATGGTAGATGATCGCATAACGTAAAATCTATGGTTAAAAATAACTTAAACCAAATACTAAATAATTAATTTTAAATCATTATGAAGGGTGCCGGTAGTTGAATGTATGTGGGCTTATAACTATTTTTTTGATTACAAGCGATGAATACTTTCTTTTAGCGACATTAAATATAAATCCGAATAAAAATTTGAAATGTGGTCAGTTTTAAAACAGATAGAATGTAGTACACTTTAAACAGTAAACATAGCTATGTAGTACATTTTAAAGAACGAAATGCATAAACATTGTTTAATAGAATTTGATATAGTGAAATAATTACTTATTACAATTAATACGGTACAGTTGTCTTTTTACTTTAGTTGCATTCTTTAATTATATTGCTTTGTTTGTTTAGTCCTTCCATCATTTCTGAAATGCAATATATTTAATTTCAAGTAAGCTACCAATTCACGGATCATGTCTGTTTTGTTCATTGCATGGATGTGAACTGAATTTGTTCATTTAGTTTCTCAGGTATAACATATCTCATGTTATACCTGAGGTAGTAAATGAACAAATTCATATTGTTGGAGAGGTGTATTGAACAGTCAATTTTTGAAATAATTTTGAACAATCTGTTGTTAGCGAATATTAAATTGCAGCGACTAGGAATGTCACTTAATTGCCAGTAGGGAATTAAGAATTTTCTTCGTTTGAAGAAAATTATTTCACGCAATTAGGGCTTTTTAACAACGAATTCTGAAAAAAAATCGAGCAATCGCCGTCCTTTTATTTTGTACGGAGATGATTATTCTGCCGTTGTCAGCATCAATATAGAATACATGAAAATGGTTGCTGTTTGGTATAATTTTTCGCAGAATTTTGTAGAGTCTAAAATTAAACCACTTTTTTGTCTTTTTCTTGACGTTAAAAAGGTAATTTGGAATACGAATTATCCAGTAGGTGAATCATTCCGGACGCCAAGGATAAGAAAGTTAGTATTGAGTCGAAGATAGTGTATCAGGTAGCATCTCTGGGTCAAGACGTCTCGGAACGAAGAAGTGGAGACGGAGGGAGGACGGAAGACAACTGCTATAGTAATTAAAATATTAACAATAGAACATGGGAGAGTAAGAAACTGAAGAGATAATTCACTTGTCGTGTCTTGACATTATTTTACGGGTCTAAAAATATGAAAAATTAAAAAAGGTTTCTAAGACCTGTCTTCACAAGATATAAAAATGTATAGCATGAAAGTATCCGTTCAGTAAAGTCTTAATTGTACCAAGTGAACTCTACAACAACTTTACCTGTCTAAAGATGTGATTTTGCGGACATTGTTTAACTGGTTTTACAAATTTATTTCAACAGGAACATTTATATTGAAACTGTTAATTGGTTTGAAAAGTTCTGCAATACTTTTCCTTTTTAGTTTGGTTATAAAAGTTGTCCTGTATCATGTTCCCTTTTTTTATAAATCTGGTATAATGAGGATCATATAGAAGGTTTTGATTCCCCTCTAGACAGGCGATGGGGGAATAAATTCGGTGTTTCGTTTTCGGTGGTGTGTCCTTGAGTTGTGTGGTCTGAGAGTGCTTCTAGTGTGTGGTTTGATTGACTGCGCCAGTTTCCCTTCAATGCGGAGCGAATTTAAAATTCCAAGATGCATTGCAATTGAATTCATTCAATCCAAGGAAATAAGTAAATGAAAAAAATTCATGTCACTTTAATGTCTGTCGGCCAGCAAACCTCCTAAAACTCGAGAACCACTTATCCGATTTTCGTGATATGGTTTCTTAATTCATAGATGAACTCTTGCAAGGTTTTAGTATTGTTACCTTATAAGTAATACGCAAAAACGATAATATATTTCCCCCCCGACTTTATTATCTGTCTTAAGAGACGTATATTCGCCTACACGGTTAGAGATAGGTGACAACAATGAATAGCAACATTGTCCATCTCGAAGAGTTCTACAAAAAAGTCCGCCACAACATATGTATATCTACAAACTATAACCTAAAAATAGGTTTTAAAAATAGACGCGTTAAAGTACTTGAACTTAAGAGGAATTCTAGTAGGTCAAAATGAATTCTCATAAAATTAAATGCATTCTGTGTTTTGTGTATTTAATAAAGATGAAAACTGTCTTTAAATCGTATAGTTTGCACAACTAGTTTAGATATTACAAGACTGTTAGTTTCACGCGCAGCCGCCGCTGTCGCCGTCGCGTGTCTCGACAGCATTTGACTGGCAACGTGCAACACGTGAAGCAAACCTTTACTTTAGTATGTTTTTATTTATTTATGTTACAGCAGTTTAATTTACATGTTACAGCACGACATGCGCTGTATGTCGATTATTTCATTTCGTGGAAAGTCAAAATTAAGTTCACGACCTACTTAAATGAGATCCACTATCGTGGACACCTTGCAAATCGTAGTCAACCCCTATGGGTTCATATAGACCACGTATACCCCAAGTGGTCTATAAGTGCATTAGAGCAATATGCGTGTGACATTCTCACACGTGAAATAATCACATAGTTTTATACATGCTTGATGGTTGCAATCACTTCGCAGTCTGAATTTTATGTTGCAATTGAAATGAAGGATAGTGAAATTATTACATATTTAACGTAGACGTGTGTCTATGCCTTGTGCTGAACTGCGTTGTAAAACCAGTCATTTTGTATGCACCGAGTAACTCACGTGACCAACCCGTCCTCACCCCACGATTAACTCTTCGCGCATGTGCCACCGACTGGAGGAAGTGGATACCAAGAAATTAGGGACGCGATGGGAAGATTCGGCGCTATTAATTACGCCAAATACAATAAATAATATTTAATTATGAAGGGCAAAAATAAACTGCGAAGTGAATAAAGATAATTCACTGGTGGAATTGTTTGCTAGTAATTGAGTTTGTCATAATAATAATAATAAATATTTAATAATGGCTCAAAATTAATAGCCAATCATAACGCAGAAAACTCGCGCCATAAGGGCAGAGGAATTTTTACTCGTTTTGAATTCAGACGCGGAAGGCCTGATTTATGCTGCTCCCAGACGGGAGAAGATGGAACGATTGACGAAGCACTGGGGCACCTAGTGGGGGACAAAGATCGTAAACTGTTTTTCCCCGAAATCAAACAATGAATACGTGTTGAAAGATGAGACAAAGGAGAGTTGGCAGCGTAATGCCGACGACTGTATTTCAAGCAGCTACAATTAGAACAAAAGAAGGAAAATATTCACGAATTGAAAAGACTCATTTTATTTTACATTCATAATAAAGGTTAAAAAACAGGCAAACAAAAATCCTTGACGCGGTATGAACACTATCTTTGTAAATAATTTGCTACGAATAAGACTGTTAAAACTTTTCATTTTTATTTATTAAACAAACGCGCAAAGTAATAAAAATATCAACGAAAAAGGTAATGAGACTTTTCAATGATTTGACCAATATTACTCAGCAGAACGAACTTAATAAAGTTGTATAAAATTTTCATTGCTTAACTTCTTTACCCTGATTTTCTGTTCAGTGAGAGGGTGAAAATCGGATGTGTGTGGGTGCTAAATATCTGAATACAATCGAATAATATAAACCGAGGAGATGAATCTTTATTACCCCAATTGATTTTTAACTGTTACCCTATAAGCAACTAACCCGTTTCTTTTTTCCCCAAGGTAGTAACCTTAAGGTTGCCTAAGGTTACCAGTAATGGACCTTTTTCATTTTTTGTTTCGCGATATTTTTTGCATAGAAAATTGACATCTTGTGTCAAAATTATCGCCACAGCAAACTCTAAAGTAATCGCTGAGAAACTTTTCGTTTCATAATTCCCCTTTCTCACTCCGAAACTGTTCATGAGCTTCACCTGATTCGTGTTGTACCATATGATGATCACTTTCTCTGATGTGGTTTTCCCGAAATCTCTGAAATGCTATGTAAGATATTTCGAATAAATGTCTATTTCTCACTTTTTTGACTGTTTCTCGGAAAAAGTAAGGATAAATATATTTTATCAGATTCATTGGAAATCGGAATCGTGAACAAAGTTCATAGTGGTCAACGGCCAGGTGAAAATTGCGATGGACTGGGACTCGAACCTGAGACATCCTGCTCTGATTGCAGGTTTGCTATTCACTGCACCACCAGCCTTGACTCCTTAAGCTCATGCACAACTTCCAGCTAACCTGTTCGGTGAACTTGCGTCACATCCTCAGTGGTACAGTGGATAGCACACCTGCGGCCAGTAATTCAGCTTGGTTCTTGCAGGTTGAACACTAACTTATTTGTCATCAGTTACAGATCTCCAGCAGAAGTGATTCGAGAGACTTTATCTTAGCCCAGAGACTCTATGGATATGGCTTCGCAAGGAACTGAGGAAAATGCCGCTGAAAGAGGACACGACACTGATTTGGGTGAAGGAATGTGGGAAAGTTTTGATGAGCTTCCCGTCATCTTGAAGTCTCCAAAAGAATTTAAATCTCTCGAAATGACGGAAGGAACTTTATTTGTTTTCTACCCTCCTCTTGAACTGGAAGAATGCCAAGAAGCTGGAGTCTTCGGTAAGTTCGAACCCGAGCAATGCGCAGAACTTAATTCTTCTGACAGAAAGAATCTTACTTNAGAGGACACGACACTGATTTGGGTGAAGGAATGTGAAAAGTTTTGATGAGCTTCCCGTCATCTTGAAGTCTCCAAAAGAATTTAAATCTCTCGAAATGACTGAAGGAACTTTATTTGTTTTCTACCCTCCTCTTGAACTGGAAGAATGCCAAGAAGCTGGAGTCATCGGTAAGTTCGAACCCGAGCAATGCGCAGAAATTAATTCTTCTGACAGAAAGAATCTTACTTCGTGCTCTTCTCAAGACCGATCCATATTTTCACCTCTTCCCCACGGCAGGAATATTGATAGAGCAATTTTCAACCTGGACACGAGTTTTGGCGGAATATCTCTCGAACAAGCGGAGGAGCCCATAAATTTTGAATTTGAATTATTACATCGATCTCCAGGTGAAAATGAGCTTCAAATCGATCAAGAGTTGAGTGTCACTGTAAAAGAAAATTCCCCGAAGACGTGCTTGAATGAAGCAGTCATTTCTAAGAAGGAAATGCTTACACCACCTGTGGGAAGTGATAAGAACAGAGATATGCCATATCCTTCACAAACACATGCTATGTCTTCCGAATGCGGAATTTTAAAATCTGCGGATTCTCACAAGAGTAAGAAAACACCTTTTCCATCGAACACATCTTCCAAGAAGACTGCTTCAAAGCTAAAGAGTTCAGATGATGAAGAAACAACTGGATATGAGCTCAGGACTACAAATTTGACCAAAGGATCTGTGATGTTCATTGACCAAAGGATCCGCGAGGAATTACAAAAACTCCCTTCTGTATCGAAGGTTCAATATCCAGTTTTAGGTAACCTGGTAAAGGATCCTGTTGGACGAATTCTTCCGGCAAAAACTCGCAATAAAAGAAAATTGTACTACAATAACCAGAACGACATGCATATGACCACTGGCGATTCATCAGGAGCTCCTAATTTGAGTATATCGCATTTTGAAGAGGATCAGCTCTGCATTTTCGTAAAAGAATACTTTTCGAGTGGAGACAGCGAATCAACAGTTAGTGATTTCAGTTCTTCTCGAGATCGGAGGAAGCGGGTTCCATTCGGAAGACTCCCTTCGGAAGCACGGAGGAAATCTTCGACTGGAATTCCACGGAAAGAAGTTTTCAGGAAATCGATAGGTCAGCGTAAAGATGTTTCGGAGTCTATCAAGTCCTCTGCAACAATTCCAAATCCTGATGCTGAATTGTCGCATAACATTAAAAATCCAATTTCCCCAGACCTAATATCACAAAGCACTCTAGAAACCGATCCATTATTGCGCAGAACTTTTCCAGGCAATTCAGTGCAAATACGTAGTCGAGAGAACTCTAGTCCCGAAGGTGATACTGTTTCTGATATAGCGAAGTCTGCAAATGAAGAATTGTTTCTCAGCGGGACAAATAATGAGTGTGCTATGGTAAGAAAGTCTGGAGGTCAAACATTAAGTGACATACCTCAATGCAAGCTCACATATGGCATGCATCAGTTAAGAACTCCATCTTGCGAACTGGATGCTGATTCCGAGCAATCTCCAGAAAAACCTGTAGGCCGAAATGAAGAATTGTTTCTCAACCAGCTAAACAGAGAAGAAATAATTAAGTCTGGTCGACCACGTTTGTCAAGAGGTGTTCCTCGAAATAAGCTAATCTGCAGACTGCGTCCTTCAAGACCTCCATCTGGCGAACTGGATGCTGATTCCGAACCATCTCCAGAAAAACCTTTAAGTGAAAAATTGTCAACTGGTGTCCCTCCACGTACGTTCGCCTGTAAAATGCGTCCTTCAAGAAAGTCTCTTTGAAGTTCTCACGTCCTGTCTGGCTTTTTTGTTCATAGAAACAAAAATATTCAATGATAGAAGTTATCCTCTTGTTGTTTAGTTCAACCAATCTCTAGCTAGAAGGTGTTTTTAGTGCTAACGTCGAATCAAATCATTGGACAACGAAGCCGAGGAAGAGCAAATGCTCTGTGAGGACTTGCAATTAACTATTTTTAAATGATTAAAAAATGTTCATCTTTTCTGGGAACATTCTTCAAGTATTGCAGATGTTCTTTAGTTTATAAAAAAATCAATCATTTTAAAATTTCTTTTAAGCATTTAGTAAGTATTAGAAAAGAAATAATTTGAAGAGGAATATTTTATTAAAAAAATTTGATATCTGTATTGCAAACTTAATTTTACCATGTTAAGGTTTTAAAACTGAAGTGGCATTTCAATACACATATAGAAATAAATATTTTAGAACACTTTTTGTTATTCACTTTTAATTCAGTGTTGCAAGCTACATGAAATGTTTTTAGAAAAACAAGCTTACTGGATGAATAATAGTTTAAAATTTGCATTTGATGCTTTAATAGTTGCCCTTCTTGGCAAATGATTGATGTTCTTAGCTCAAGGATAGCCTTTTCCACAAACGGGCTACCCTGTCCCACACACTTCCATATGTGGTGGGAAAGTTCTGTGCACTATAAACCTAGCATTACTTTTCACCTTTGCAACTTATTTCCCATGAAACGTCTCTCTCAATCTAGATTGCTTGTCTTACTCATGATTTCTTAATCAATTACTCATCCCGTACTTTGATTCAATTTCATCTACTTCCAGAACTGAGATTCTAAAAAACTAAAGTTCTGGATTTCTTGGGTCCTTTTATAAGCTTCTTCAGTTCCAAACATCATTTTCTGTGAAAGTTGTAGAAAAGAATATTAAAATGTGTTTGGTTGACTTTCAATTCAATTCCAATTTTACCAATATTGCATTTCAAATTTGAATATTTGTTACTTGAATATGTGAAATAAAACAATATTTTTCAGGTGTTCAGTGACTTTATATTATTGAATTGTGTGCGTTATGTGATGTAAATGTTAAAACAAGAGAAATAAGTTCAGACATGTTAGAGGACATCTTATATCATAAAAATGTATATTTATTGCAAAAACTTTTGAATAATTTGCTTTTTAATTAACTTTGCTCATTGTTTCAAATCATTTTGTTTGTAAAGGTGAGATATTCATTATGAAATCATTTTACATGAAACAATAAAGATTTAAATTTCTTCTTACTGAATTTTGTCTTATTTTTTTCCTGAAGGAGAAATGTACCTGAGTGAACACAAGCCATACAAAGAAATTATAATTGTTATGAAGCATTCAGTAATATTATTAATCAGTCATAGAATTTTGTACTCTGAAATCAACTGATGATTCTGTTGATGGGAGATAAATTGCAAAAAGGAAGTGTGATGGCGGATTGGCTTTATTCTTTATTCTTTGTTACTAATGGTTTTTGTTACCAAATGCTTGTAAAAGTTGTGTGTTTAGCATTCAGTGAAAGCTTTAAATGAAGAATACTTTTAAGAAATTTGTGCCTAAAATTGAAATGAAAAGCACACCAAGTAAGTTTCATAATTATAAAAAATCTTTGAATCAGAAACTTTGCATGAAATTTCTGCCCCTGACTCATGGACTAATGTTCTCAGAATTAATTATCAAGTAGGATAAGTCAGGTTCATAATACTTCTAATGCACCTTCTGTTGAAAAGAAGAGCATATTCTTGATATTCTATTTAAAACTTTTTGTAAAAAATAAATCTGCCTCTTCCTATGGGCTTTGGATCAGAATTGATAGGATGGTCCCTTGCAAGCTTGTTTCTGGAGAGTAAATTAGTTTGTCCTCCATGTGGTCATACACAGTTTGTACTGCTTTTCTGAAAATATTTTTTTTTATTAAGCTGATGGGTAAATATATCTGCCTAATGTAATGACTTGCCTCATTATTCACTTAAACCTGAGACACTGTGACAAAAACAAAAATGTTACAATTGACTATACATAATGTGATTGTACGTAGCTAAGCAAATAAAACATTTCAATCTCTGGTAATGTACATCAGATATGATCTGTCAAATTTGAAGCATTCAGATAAGTAATGGTAAACAATATTTCTGTATTTGTGTAACCTTTCTCCCAATGCTAAAATGGCATGTAGAACTTTGTTGAAACATTGTTTTGGAAAATATATATTAGGGATCGAATGTTACTGAGGGATAATAGTATTAGCTGATCGAGGCTATTTAACTTACTTTAATGGTATTGCATTTATGGGTATTGTATGGTATTGACTGTGGTATTTACTTTAATTGGCCAAGTAACATAGATTTTCTGAATACCCATGTTAAAATTCCCAAGTTTAATGATTTATACCAAACTTATACTTAATAATTTATAAAAATGTAGTTATAATGTACTATTCTTATTAAATAAAACCCCTATTATAAAACCCTAATTTAATTTTTTTCATGAATTTGGTGCAAATAAAAATATTTACTAACTTACATAAGCTTGCAAAATAAACATCTTTTTTAAAGGACTGAATCTTTATTATTTATGAAATACTTTTGATATAATTTTTAATAATAAATTTCAGGTTTTATGAGTTTGAGGTGGTTTCTTCTGAAGATAGAATGTCACATTGAATACATATTCATCATTATATATATTCTTCTCTTGCATTTAAACCAAAGACCTTAGTGATATAGATCATTAATATTTAAACAATGGAGGTAATGGTCACAAATTAGTGCAAACATCAAGGATGTGGCATGAAATGTAGCTCTATTCAACCATATATATGTAGATTGAATAGAGCTACATTTCATGCCACATCATTGATGTTTGCATTAATTTTACGTACGTACTCTCACCACTCGCGCAAAAGCTCTTGCTTGCTCTTTTATATAAGTGAACTATCACTCACTGACTAATCACAAAATCTCAGAAATTACAAAGCCTACAAA